>ARYC01004648.1:0-53629 GCA_000711775.1 Oxytricha trifallax
GACTTAATAACTTGTACCTGCTAAAAGAAAATCAAAATTTCTTGAGTCTTAAAGAGACCTAAGGAGAAGCTCAAGAGACAGTGTCGCTTTGAATCAATGAACTAGCCTGCAGATCGTACTGTTTTAGCATGCTTCCAAGCGAAAGCAATGAGTATTCCTGCATTAAATGCAATTGAACTTAGTAGCTGCATTTAAAATTACTTGCACATAAGTGTGCCTAACAAGGCAAAGCTTATAGTAGTTGATGAGTATGCATACAAGGCATACCCTTTCAGCTATCTCTCATAAAAAATGAGCAGTATTAAAATGAGTTTGCTAACGAATATATGATTCTTAGAGAGGCTTAGAGAAGAGATTGCAAGAATTTGCTTAAGTTAAATGGTGTTATATTAAGCTATGGTTTCATCGCACTAAGGCTCAAGAAATTTGAAATGACTTTAAGAGACTATCTATATCATAATAGATATCCTGATGACTTGAATGATATTCTTACAGATATGATTAAGGGTGTCAAGGAGTTGCATGAACTTGGATATGTTCATAGAGATTTGAAGCCTGAAAATATTATGCTTAACCTCTGCCATTTAGAAGTCGTAGTTATCGATTTTCAATAGAGCCTTAAGATAAGAGATAGTGACTTTGGCTAAAGTTCTTGGTACTCCTGGATACTTCCCAATTAGAGAGAAATGGACTAATGGCTCAGTTCTATGGGATGTATGGGCAGTTGCTGCTATCATATTAGAGAACAATATGGAAAGTATGTCATACTTTGGAACAAAGCACGAGAAATAATCAATAAGTTTAGCAGCTAAACATATAAAATAAGAAGAAATCTGCGATAAAATTAAGAAGATAGTTGAGATGGTCATAGTTAAAGCTCCAGCATATCCAAGATAATCATTAGATGACATTCTAGAACAACTAAAGACAGCGAGATTCAAGAGGTATCACAAAGACAAGTAGATAAAATGTGTTTGAGTTAAGCACAATAATAATCATTAAATATTCATTAAATTCATATAAAACCTGCATTTTGTCTACTAACCCAATAAGACCCCAACTATACCCTACAAATAAAGCACTTATAAACCTCACTAAGGGGTTTTGGGGTTTTGAATGCTAATTGTTAATCCATGTATACAATAAAAGAAATTGAAAAAGGCAAATAAAATATTAAAGTGTAATTGATTGGCTCAGTTAAGCATAAAATTTCGATGGCACTTGACCTCTTAAACAAAGGCAGATTATTATTTTTTGATAAAACTAAAATTTATTCTATTGAGGGTTGCATATAAACCTTAAAATATGAGTAACTAAACAAAATCTAGAAATATACACTTTTCTTTTGGAACGAGTTTAAAATTATTTAACACATTCAAATTCAGCATTTGAAATATTTGGATAAAATTATTGGAATAATGTTTGATACTAATACGATTTATGTAAAAAGACTGACCTATGATAAATAATTAGATTAAATTATGAATACTAAACTTTCTTAGAGAGAGATTAAATATTATTTACTTAAGACAATAGATGCAATAGATGAGCTTCACTTTATAGGGATAGTTCAAAGATTTATATCCAAAAAACATTATGTTCAGATTTGGGAAAATCAAATAACCTTTTGTAACAAACTATAGTCATGCTTCTTTTATAGGTTAGAAATCCATTGCATCAACAATACTTTAGACTTGCTACCAGAATTTTGTGGATTTAAAAGAATTGGAAGATAGTGATGTTCGACAAGATTCCTATTCATTGATAGTGATAATTATTCAAATTATGATAGGGGAAAAAATTCAAAGAGTTAGAATAAGATACTATTAAGCAAGTATAATTAAAATGGGGAGACTGTTGAAATTAAATAAAAAAAGAGATCAAATAAAATTATGATCATCTCAATAAATAAGAGTTAAGATCAAACAGTCATTAATTTGAATTAAGTTTGAATAGATCTTTATTTAACTTTAATGTATTAATCAACTAACTAAAAATGGAATCTTTGTTTTTTCAACTTTTATGACTTTTTTATTTTTTGTTAATCGATCAAGTATATGCTGTAGCTGATCTTCAAGTTTATTCATAATTTTTATAGATATCTTCAGGATATCTTCCTCAAAAAATTAAAGTGTGGAGAGTGAGGAGAGTGTGGAGTCAAACATCAACAAAAACAGTAGTAATAGCAATAATAATCTCAAAATCATACATTATTATGAGTCTGGGATTTTTCTAAAACATCTAGTTTTTCTAAAATTCTTCGATGTGGTCCAAAATAATGAAGATGATGTTGATGAAAACTATGAAAAAATCAGTGATGTAAAATTTTGAAATTCTCTAGAATTGCAACCAGACTCATAATAATGTATGATTTTGAGATTATTATTGCTATTACTACTGTTTTTGTTGATGTTTGACTCCACACTCTCCTCACTCTCCACCTCTCCACACTTTAATTTTTTTGAGGAAGATATCCTGAAGATATCTATGAAAATTATGAAAAAACTTGAAGATCAGCTACAGCATCTACTTGATCGATTAACAATAAATACAAAAAGTCATAAAAGTTGAAAAAACAAAGATTCCATTTTTAGTTAGTTGATTAATACATTAAAGTTAAATAAAGATCTTTTCAAACTTAATTCAAATTATTGACTGTTGGATCTTAACTCTTGTGTATTGAGATGATCATAATTTTATTTGATCTCTTTTTTTATTTTATTTCAACAGTTTCCCCATTTTAATTATACTCGCTTAATAGTGATTTATGGGAAGTGGCTTCATTTCTTAGAAAAGATTAAATATTTGAAAATTTTGAAACAAACTTATTAGACTTTGTAGACTCTGATTTTAGTAAGGTTCCATCTTTGAAAATGCTAAATAGTATTTTAAAAAATGAATTGTTAATTAATTATAACAACTTACTTATTTTTCTCACATTTTTATAATTGTTAAATTACTAGTGAAAAAATTTAAGATTTAGAATTAAATTGTAAATCTGTAGGATGTTAATATACAGGCATTGAAACTTATATCTTATTTAAAGCAACCTTAAAATTGATTGTTCTGATTCTCCAACTTGCTTGGTTAATCTAAATATTTTAACATTGTTAAAACTAAGTGCAGTGAGATCATCTCAACAGCTTGTAGCATCTATTGACTATAAATATGGCCCATTTATTAATAGTTGTTTTTAATTGTTTTAGATCACAAACTCCTTAGATCATAGCTATCGATGCTACTGATCCAACATTTACTCATGTCGACAAAAGAGGATTATTTCTACCATTAAGTTATACTGGTATAGCATTTTACTATGGAGAAACAAATATTTAAGATGCTGCTTGTTATACTAATAACTCAGTTGTAGTAAATGATGATCAAAATGTAATTACAAGTGAATTCTATTCTTATAGCATTGAAAAGGGCAAAACTATGAGATCTTACACTTTTACTTTAACTCTAACTCCTTTTACTGCTTCATTGTCATCTCTTACTTTATAAATTTTGGTAAGTACAATAAACATACCTACCATATTATCGTCAAAAGTGTATAAACTGGAACTGTTACTTTATAAAGAGATGACTACCCAGACAGATTGTCTTTATATTCAACTAGACTATAAAATACAAGAGATGAATAAGCAAAAAATTAGGTTGCATTTAATGTATAAAACAAAAACCTTTGTTCCTAAAAGTTTGTTTATAATAAAACGATTGGCTACTATATTTATTCACATGATACTTAAATTTAATAACTATTATACTTCTCTTCGGATGTAAATCTTTGCTCCTCAAGCATTTTACTTCAACTATGGGATATTTCTAGCCTAATCTAGAAAATCTAAATTTACTTTGAACTTTCTTTTAGAGACTGTGATTTTTGTAAACAATAAATCATGGAGAGACTTGGAATTCAAACATTACTACAACAGAAATTATTTACCAAAAGCTTTGTTTAAAAAGGTGTGATTCTCAATCTTCAAACATTTGGAAGTCTTATTTTTCTGTACAATAATAATAATAATAATTGGAAATTTTGTATCAGTAGCATATGTGGAATCTCAATTAATTCATTGATAACATACATTCAAAACGAAGTTAGATTCTTCTATACTAACAAAGGCAAAATAGTTGATTTTAGACTTAGGAATGGGGGTTAAGCAGAGCTAAATAGACAATACATGGGCAAGTCAGGACCTAAGGCATCTCAAGATTATGCAAATTTACTTGCCTACTATAAATTTAGAAGTGCCTCAACTGTGGGAATCTTTTTATATGATAGTAGTTTGGATAGAAACTACTATAATACTCTAAATACAAACTACATAAAAACAAACTATTTGGATTATACTAATAAAACTTAAGCTCTATTAATAAATGGGAATAAACCCAAGAATCTATTAAAATGATAAATTATTATTTAGTATTTGGATTATGTTTTAAATTATAAAATGGTAACAATCTAGTTAATTTAATTAAGAAAGACCAAATGTTATATATATATATATATTTTAATACAAATTTTGTATTTATAGCTTTAATATAATCATTTACGTTTTTGATTAATTAAAAACTGCTAAAATCATAAATATGGATAACTTATTTTTAGATAAAATTATTCTTTAAATGGTTTGAAATTCAATTTATTTATTTTACAATAATAATTAGTATCCACACTGAAGTCTGGGGTCCCCAGGTCTTAATATATCTTAATAAGAAAGGGACTAGCCCTATTCATTAATTATCTGGTTTGACTTAATTATGTTCCAGCAATTCACTTAGGTGTTTGATGAACCTATAGTATTTCATAAGGTCTTTCTCGTGAATTATCTCTGACCTCATTCTCTATTCTATGGTCTTTGCTGTGAGTTGCTTGTATTCCTCTTCTTCTACTATATTGAAAATGATGCCTAAAATTAAGGTGAGTTATCGTAAAATAATAGGTCTAGAGGTTTCACTTAATTAGATTAGCAGTTAGTCAAGATACATTAGGAACTTGTATTCTTCAGGGTCGTCATTTATAATACCTACTCCTACTGGTGGGTCATACCACATGGTATTTGTTTTAGTTGGAAACATTTGTCAGGAGTTCTGTTGCCATATTTTCATTTTCTAGCACTATGAGGATTTTATTATCATCGATTCTGCTCCAGCAGATAAGGGTTTAGTATACGATTAAAATTTTTAGGATGTCTTTAGTATGACTCTAGGAAATAGTTTGCCTTGTTAATCTTATCTTGTCCAGTATTAGTCAGTCACTAGGCCTTTAATATCTTTTGCCTCCATGTATTTAAATTTTAAAGTTTTGTTTGATTAAATTAATTTATTATACTATTGAATACTAAGTGCGTCATTGGTTTAAGTTGGCATGTCATTAATTTATCATTTTGATTTTCCTTGTTACCTTCTTTATTTTTTAGAGGAGGTAAATTCTTGGAGATTTCTAACTCACCTTACATTTCCATATCTTAAGTATGGGGTTTTGTTAATGCCTGCGAAGGGGATTTGTTTTTGTCTTTCAGGCTTTCCAACTGTTGTAATATCTTTCCTAGTCAATTTTTATGAATATTAATAGAAGGTTTAGTATTATTTAGTCTGTTCTTAGATATCGTGAGAGCCTAATTATTCCTGCTTTGTTAGCAGTATTTAGTACTAACCTAGTGTACCACTCTTTAATATTTAACACGTGGTTAATATTAACTTCATTAATGAAGGCAATAGCCAAGGAGGTGAAGATTGGTTAGATGACGGCTAGTTAGAGCTCTTAGATGATTGCAAAACATTAAGTTTATTCAGCCGGTTAGAGATCAAGAAGTGCCTCAATATTAAGCGAGTATAATCAAAATGAGGAGATCGTTATAAAGAAATCAAAAATGCAATCAAATAAGATTATGTTCTAATCAAGTTTTACTAATGTTTTTTTAACTGTAGCTATTTCGAATTAATTTCATTTGTTACTAATCACTCAACTAATTAACTAATTAAAAATGTACTATTCTGATAATTAATTTTTCTAAACTTTTCCAAATCATTTCTATTTTAGGGCATCTAAGTAGTTGTAGCTGTAGCAGTCTTCGAGTTTCTTAATCAAAATTTCTTTGATATCTTGAAGGCATCTTCAGGGTATCTTCATGATATCTTCCTCAAAAATTAAAAAATGAAAATTAATGGATTTTAACAATAATAACAATAACAATAGCAACAACAGTATTAACAATAATTAAGTCAAAATTATCTATAATTAAAGAGCAGGGAATTTTACCAAAAAATCAAATTTTTCATAAATTTCAAGTTTAAAGTCTCAATGTTAAGGATGATAATTAAAGTGATGATGAAAATGAAGAATAAAATCAGAGATTTTAAGAATTTTTAAATTCTCATGAATTTAAAAGTGCTCTTTAATTATAGATAATTTTGACTTAATTATTGTTAATACTGTTGTTGCTATTGTTATTGTTATTATTGTTAAAATCCATTAATTTTCATTTTTTAATTTTTGAGGAAAATATCATGAAGATACCCTGAAGATACCTTCAAGATATCAAAGAAATTTTGATTAAGAAACTCGAAGACTGCTACAGCTACAACTACTAAGATGCCCTAAAATAGAAATGATTTGGAAAAGTTAGAAAAATTAATTATCAGAATAATACATGTTTAATTAGTTAATTAGTTGAGTGATTAGTAACAAATGAAATTAATTCAAAATAGCTACAGTTAAAAAACATTAGTAAAACTTGATTAGAACATAATCTTATTTGATTGCATTTTTGATTTCTTTATAACGATCTCCTCATTTTGATTATACTCGCTTAATATTAAGATTGTTATTGTTCTTGCTATCTGAGATTTCATATTACGTGTGTTAGAGTTTGGAGGTTATGGACCCTTCTCAAGGTAACATTGTTTTGAAGAAGCTTTTGAAGAAACTGATTCTAAGGAATAATTGACCTCTAGAAGCCTAATTGAATTCATTACTAAATGAATAGTAAGAAGTAAATTCCTTGCTTAATGAAATTAAGAAACTTCATTAGGTCATAATTGTTTTAAATTGCTTTGTTGGGAAAGTATATATATCATTTCTGATTTTTCGTTACGACCCCAAATAAGATTAATTACAATTTAATAATCATTTAGTTTATCATTAAAAGATATAATGATTATAAATTATTAGAGTTTGATATATTAATTTAAATTTAAAAGCAATTTATTAATTAAATTCTTTTGTAAAATAAGAAAAACTAAAAGACAATAAAGCCCTATGATTATTATTTACAAGAAATTTATTTTGAATTATTAATAAACAAATATTTTTTTGTTTATCAAACAATAACAATACTAATCTGGGATGGCCTGAGCTCTGGAATTCTCCTGTTATAAAGATAATAATCAAATTTCCATTATCAATTTCGATTTATAATTCTTTAAATATTGTTTCATTCTCAAGTATATCTAGAGCGTTGAAGGTATCGAAATCCTTTTAGCTTGGCAATTATCAAAGTATTTCTCATCAGTCTTGTCTAAATATGAGAGTTTTCGAATCTTTCTCTGTGCTTGCAGTAGTTTTCTTTTAGAAAAAACCTAAATACAGCGATAGAATTATTGTGACTCCTTCACCATTTTGATAATATCTTTGGGAGGTAGAGGCGTTTGTAAAAAATTAGCCCTGATTGATTGCATTGCCAATTATCTATGGCCCCACTTACTTGTGAAGCGGTGTCCTCTGTCATTATATTGTACTGGTCTCTCTGCCCACTACAGATTTCTCTCGAAAAGTTTTCACTTTCAAGGTTATTACTTATTTGAGGTGATCATTTTTAAATAAATAAATTACTTTCTATTATTATCAAACACTTTCACAATTATACTGTAAATTAATTCTTAAGGGGTTTTAAATAAATAGCAATATTCTGAAAAATCCAAATTGTATCGCACTATTTAAATTAATTCTAAAAAGCTAGACAATAAATCTGAGATTTTCCTTTCTGTAGTTCAAGTTATAACAAAAACTGTGAGAGAATTATAATGACACAATTGATTATTAAATTTCTTGGTTATTTTTTTATATTTAATTAATTATTAATAATTTTTGACTAATTTAATATACTGCAAGTCCAAAAACAGCCTACTTATCTCTTATTAAAAGACTTAGAGTTTTTTTAGAGCTAGATATGAACTCTTAAATAATGAGGAAATAAAAATAAAGTTTAATTTTCCATTTTATTGAAATAAACATAATATTTCTTATCTTATGCCGTAATAAGGAAGATCAAAAATAAATTAAAATCTAATATTTTGAAAAGAAATATTATCTATTTCGCAATCAATAATTTTAAATTATTTATTATCGCAAATATGACATTTTAAAATTTTCAGAGCTAAGTTTAAATATTATTTCAATTATTTAATAGATTTTTCTAAAGTTTAATTCAATTTTACTCAGTTCAATTTTTAAAAAAATTGCTAAAACTTTGATTATTAATTGTATTTCTTACAAAATTACAAAAAATAAAATAAAACCTTGGCTTTATACAAGTATTCAAAATTTTAAAGTTAATTAGATTTTTTCTCTTAAAATCATACTCCACAAATAAAATACTACATGACATATCAATATGGAATATTTGAGTTTAATGGAACTTTTGAAATATTCAATGATGGAGAGTACTTTGACTATTAATTCTAATGCTAAAATTATGACATTTCATTAATTAAATTAATGTAGATTTTTATGCAGTCTTAGAGCAAGAGTATCATAATCTAATTTGCTAGTACAAAAAGTTTAGTTCCTTAAGCCAGATAGATTCATTTTTATTTTTGGTTTAGAGGATTATACACAATTGGATAAATTCAGCTTAATATGATCCAGCTTGGACCTTTCTTATTCAGCTTAAAACCTCTTCAACTTAAGCAAACTTAATACTTCAACTTTATAAAAAATAGTTACCACCTTAGATATTTAAAGCTTTTCCAAAACGGCTAATTTACATTTATGCAAAGTAAAAGTACAGTTAGAGATATCTACATTTATTTATCTTCTCCATAATTTGCACATTTATTATTAAAATCCGCCTTTAAAAGCAGTAAGCTAGCCTTAAGGTTATAACATTTATATTGGTACTTCTTTAGAAACCATACTTTCAAAGTTAAGTATTTAGAATATGTTTTTCATGAATTACAAGTTCTCGGCTCATGAGATATTTGAGATCTCTCCCTCTGAATCTTAAATCAAGAAGTCAACTTACTTTTACTATACAAAGAATGATTAGAACTATTCAGCAATTATAGATGGCATTGCTAATAGATCGAAATCTATATCTTTAAGTTCTTCTTCAAGCTTGAATGGATTTATTAGGGAGAGAGATTATAGATTATTTTAATTTTGCACAGATCTAAATGAATTTATATATCACTATTTTACAATTTCTTGTGGACTTAAGTAACAATATTTATTAAGGATAATTAAATTTTGGAAATAAAAATTTAAAATAATTAAAAATTAGGGAAATTAACTTTGGACTTAAATCCATTGCAAATTTAAAATTAGCTGGACTTAACAAGTGTTTCTAATATTGAATAAATAGAGTTTATTTTGTTAGATTTGTTTGTTTGATTTCGATGCCTAAAATTAAGCTTTTTATATATCGTTGAGTTGATGACATATAATAATACAGCCAACAGTAAAGTCCAAGCTAATTTAAAATATTTTATCTCACAAGTACTTATTTTTCAAAATTTTGAGTAAGTTAACTGCTTCTACTTGTTTAACTATTAATTTAATCCCCCCCAATCCATCCATACTCAAAATGAGTTAATATTCAATATAACAAAAAGATCTTTCTATTTTTAAGATCCGTCTTAAAACTTGCTCCTTTTTAAGGTGTTTACAGAATTAGCAGCCAATGAACTTCCACATTAATAAGAGGTAACATTGTAGTTTTTTATTTTGTTAGATAATTAAGCAGCTGATACGACTCAATCAAATATAATTTTTAGTGAACTGTAAGAAAACAATTTTTTAAATGTTTTATTGCCAACTCTATAAAATTGGCAGGCTATACAGTCATCGCAATCACTGTCATTTAATTAGATGCATATTTCCACTCTTCAACCTTCTCAGTTACAAGATTAGGAAATGCATTGACCTCAAGTTGGAATTTAGTAACTTTAGTTAAAAAAATCCATCTACATATCTTTAAAAGAAAATGTTGCGTAGGAAGTACTTGCTATCGAGAGACTGCAATTTTTACTGTATCAGGAACATATTTAACTTTCAACAACACAATAAAGTTTGGTTGCAAATAATTGATAGCAAGATCTGGAGAGATACCATTTAAAATTATGCATTCTAGGCTCAATTGAACTGACATATAAGATCCTCCTTCAATTGCTTTTAATATTAAGATAATAGATTATGTTATTTATTCGGTAAAATCTCTTAGATTTGCCAATGAATGAGTTATCAAAAATAGAGATTAATAATATTAGAGTTTTATTTATATTTAAATCCATTTATGCTTGTAAGAATAGTAAATGTGAATAATTTATAAAAATCATTTGTTAACTAATATTTTAATTAAAGCATTTTTAATCTTTTAAAATAGTCATTTAAATTATTTATTAATTAATAATTAACCAGTCATCAATGCTAGATATTAAGATGAGCAATAATTATTGGATTTAGAAAAAGATTATAGATTTTGAAAAAATTAAAAAATATTTTGTTAGAGGTAATTATAATTAAATACTTTAATATAAGATACGAGTTTACTTTATTTGACGAACAGAGGAGGGAAATATTTTTTTACTTAGTTCCTTAATTTATATGTTTTTAATAATCCTGTATTCTAAATTTAATTTCAGTAATTTTATTAAATTAGAAAGTTAATAGTCAGTCAGATAGAGTGATCGGAACGGGCCTGAGTTTAAAGATTTTGTAATAAAGCTTTATACTACAATAAGATTCTTGAGGGTAGGGAAGGGGTTGTCAGGTTCATTGCATTAGGAGCCAGTCGGCTTGATTCTATCGACAAGTTTCTACACTCCTCGAGTGGACTGTGCATTTTAGATTTCCTTGCTAGATATATCTCTGGTGTGGGTTTGGTTACCTAGAAAAAGGAAGTAAAATGAAGGTGGTACTCAACCTTCAAAAGTGAGAAGATGAAAACTAGACAAGCCAACGATAAGGTATTTTTTCCTCCTCGATCAAAAGGTGCTAAACTGACACTTCGTAAGGACAGGAATAACTCTCCAAGAAGCTGAAGATGGGTAGATTTTTCACTGTGATCTTTAAAGGACTTGAATCTTACGAGATCTTTCATTGCATTTGTTGCCAGCTCTGTGACTCACATCTTGATAATGGGAGTAGGAGAAACTGAGGCTGACTAATTTTTTGCGTAATTTTTTGTCTTCAGGATTCTAATCCAGCAATCATGATTACCACGTCAACTCACAGCCAGATTGATGGTATTATTTCGTATTAAATAGTGAAGCTCAAGTATAATTCAATTGTGGAAATTAAGTAAAATTAAATTTGATAAGATTAAAAATAGTGGCAATTAAAGTTGATCAAACTTGATTGTCTTGAGCTCATTAGATAGAGTTTTCAAAATTAACTGGACTTTTTTTATCGGCTTTACTAATTTATCTCATCCCTGAAGACTCGAGTTGAAGCCTCTAAATTCATTAAATTATGCCCTCCAATTAAAGTGGAGTTAGCTCGCTTTAGAGATGAGACAAATTAGTACTGCCAATAACAAAGTGCAGCTAATTTTTAATTCTCTATAGAATGTGCCCAAGATCAATAAATTTAGCCGACTTAAACTGTCTTTTATTTTATTTAATGTTCCTAATTCAATTATACTTTACAATAATATGATAAAATTAAAATAAGATTAATCATTAACTATAAATTCTAAATAATTAATTTAATTAGATTTTTGAATATTTACTAATTAAATGAAACTGTTTAAATTTATAATAAGTACTTCAATTTAAAGTATAATTCAAATGCTTACCATTCATTACTATCTAATCTAAATCTCTAATAATATTTTATTCCCCTACGATTTAAAGATCCTTTGATTGTTATCAGCATATTTGGTGTAAGGTACGACCAAAAGCTTATCAAATTAGTAAAATACTGTATAGGCAGAGAATTGGCTTTGTAAATTAATGATCGAGTAATAATATTTTTAGATGGCTATTATTATTCAACTAATCTAGCCGTCACACTCATATTAAACTCAATTACTTTATTTAGATTGAATAGCCAGTATAGTAATTGGACTTTAGAATTTATGTAGCAAGGTTTAGGGTAAGCTGGAACTATAAGAAAAGCAGTTTATATAGGAAAGTTTGTATATATTAATTATTAATACGATTCAAATGCGACTAATGTTTACCAAAACTCTTAATTAATAAAGTGATTTATTCAGGTAACAAATTATATTTATAATAGTATTTAATTTATAGATTCTTTTACTGCAACATAAGAATACAAAACAACTTAATCCTTTACTTTGCTTAGAATAACTGAAGCAAATCATATTTGGAAAACAAACACTTCTAGATACTAATTGATGAAACTTTACCGGAATGGGGATTTTTTAGAAAACCTTCATATATCATCACCATATTTAAACATGCCCAATACTGCTTGCTGGTCTTACAAACAATTTTAGCTTTGGATTCATCAATTTACTTTGAAATATTTACTTAAAACCTTACCCTGTGTAGTAAATGAGATTTAAGACAACCTAGTATCTCTATCTAAAAGATTATATTTTGATTTACTATAACATCAATGAAAATACGATATATGACGGCAACAGATTGATTTATTATGATAGTCAAGTCGAAAGAGCAGATTATTTAATTAACTCAGCGGATCCAAGACCCTCAGCATCCACTTCTCCTATTAAATGTTGAATACATATCACTTTTTATGATAGTTAAACGTAATGGAAGTAACAAGTGGTGGTACAAATTCTATTAGAAAGCCTTTAATTAGCCTTTAAGAATTTCATACTCTAATTAAATAAATCTACAACTAAGTAACTTATAAGGAGGATTTACTTATTAATCTACTCAATAAAATATAGATTTTGCTGTCAGATTTATCTGCTTCTGAACTAGAAATAAGTTGTTGGTACTGTAATGCAATCCAATTTTATTAATAATTATGCACTTAGAGAAGAAGTATCAGGCAGTGATTATTAATTTAATTTATTTATTAATTCCATAAGTGTTTCAGGAATTAATACAGCTAACTTGATTTTGAGATCTTCTATTGGCTTTTAGTATTCATATTACTTTGATTGGAATATTATTCATATGGTTTACGCAGACTCAAATTCTTAACTTAAGCTATATCTAAATAATTAACTGCTTAAAACAGAATAAACAACCACAAAATCTATGATAATATTATAATAACTTTAATTTTCATATTTTATTATAGCTCTGTTGACTTGAAATAATCAATTACTCTATTTCCTCAACAGCTCAAAAGTAATTTTCCTAATTGCGATACAGTAGCCGCACATTTAAAGGAAAAAATCAAGTTCAATAACTTGCACCGACTAATCAGCAGTTAATATTGATTATAAATTAACAATTTTATTGTTATTTTTTATGAAATTTGGCTACATATTGACATTAAAAGATTATTATAGCAATATAATTTCCTACTAGCCTTTAACTTATTTAAAGAGTGGTATACCAATAGCTTTTGATACATTGACTGATCTAGATCCTTATGGGTACTCTACTACTTCACACTATCAAGGCAAAACTTAAAATGCAATGTGGTAAGCAGTTAATGAATGCTAACCTAATGGAGGAGAAGATATTTACATGTGCAGTAAATAATAGTATTTCATTCGAAAGTTGATTAGATATTATCTTTACATAATTGGATGAAGTATGGTCGGTCTGCAGATGTCACAACTTTACTTTATTTGTGATTCTATAGATCTAAAACAAATGGACAAGTAAATGTAACTAACACACACAAAACCAAAATTATGAATGGGCAGCAGAATTCTGGTTTAGGATCCAAACTTAAGACTTCAATTATCTATCAAAAATGTTATGATTGCTAGAAACTAGTCTTGCTATACAGGAGCCATGTTTACTTTCTAGCTTTCTCTAGTTGCAGGGTCTAGTGATACACAAAATAACAAATCAAACATTAATTTCAGATACATTAAATTTTCTTCAAATATAAGTAGAGTCTAGCGAATTATCTGAGTGCAAGTGCTACCATTTTTACTTAGCTAATGACTATTATAACAACAAAATGAGCTTAATGGTGAATTTCAATAAAAATTAGTGGATATCAACAGCAAAATAGATATGATAAGTTAGTTATCTGTGTGCTTGGTCTTGGAAATGTTACAGGAATGGCATCCTCATTATCATAAGATGTTATGATTTCATTAGAGAACAATCATCTTGGAATTAGTATAGATCTCCTGGTAAATTTTAGTATTTCTCAGGTAAGCTTATACTTATAAACACTCTCAATCTCAGAAGACAGTCTAACAATTTACGACAAAGTTAGAAGTTACTGGAACAGAGAAGATTGATATTATGTTTTATCATCTTCTATTGTTGAATATCAAGTTGATGGCTCAGATTAATTTAATAATGAATGTTCTCCGAGACATGCATATGGTACTTCTAAACTTATGTATGAATGCAATCCATATACTCATTGGATATTCCTTAATATAAAGCTTAGGATTGAGTGCGAATTATAAATGAATCAGAAGATTAAATATCAAATAAAGCAAGTAAATTAGATATTAAAAAGACAATTGGCTTATTCATAAAAACAAAGCATAATACTGATAAATACGATATTTGCAATAAAAAATTTGATGAAACCAACAAGAGTTTAGTAATCTTACTATCTTATATTGCATTTTGCTAATATAATTTAAAACTTTTCAATTTCAAGATTTAATCAAAATACTGAGACTATATACTCATTTATAAAAGCTATTATAAAAAAGATTATTGATTATTATTAAAATTTGGATTCAATTGCTTTTTATTACAATTAATACAGAATAATAACAACTAATTTTTTTAAGATAAGGTATGAACTCATAAATACCTCAAAAGGCACTCTACAACATGTGTATAAGCGTTTCTTTAAATCTCTCCTAGATGGCAACATTTTCGTAGGAGATTTATAAACCTCTTTAAACAGCAAAGAAGTTGCTGCTTAAATTATTATGTTTAATAAAATTCTTGGAGTTGAAGTTTCCTATCATAGACCTAAATATATGTTAGTGATATTTATTGCAGTATAACTTTAATCGGGGCTTGGAAGGTTCTATGTCTTTATTTTAAATATATTTGCTTTCAATTATTTAGAGGAGTACATACAATAGATAATTATTTATTTATCTATCAATAATAACCCAAAATTAATGTTAAAATATTTTGAAATTTAAATATTGAATAGTCATTATGAAATGCATAACAAGATGAATTGAGCTCCACTTATTGATTAGATAGCACAATGGATTGTTGAAAAATATTCTTTAAGCAATCCTATAATTAGACAAAATCATATAAATTTTGTTAGTTAGTTAATAGCTATGATTCTAGTTATTTTAAATAATAATTAAAAAACACATTTTTTTATAAATGGAGTAGGATATTTTCTATGTGAAGCAGGAAACTTCCACTCTTGGGTACTAATATTCTGGCAGCAGGAAACCTCCACCCACCAAGTTTTACTATAAATGAGGTTAGGTGGTCAAATTGGTAGTTAGGATCTATGAACTAAACCAACGATGGGAACTTAAACTTATATTTCAAATCAATCAAATTTGGAGTAAATAAATAATAAGAAATAAATTGATATTTTATTAAATGCTTTCACTGAAAAATTAAATTTAATCAGACTGTGGGGTTAGGGGTAAGAAGCGCAAAAGATAAACAGGCGAACCCGACTTATTGGCCCAGGACTTCGCGCTGAAGAGGAGACAGCTAGACAAAGTGGATCTCATAGAATATCTTGAGGGCAGGTGGAAGTTAGCTATCAAGAAGCATCGTCCCCAGCAGAAGCGATTCAACAGTAAGCATTTGACAATGAGGGACACTACCGAACCGCTCTAACAGCTGATCGTCATTTTGCGGCACTCAACTCTGACTACCCCATTGCGAATATGGCATAGTTACAAAGATATTGCCTTGCGTCTGGGGATAAGAGTCTCCACGATTTCGATGATTCTTCGGAGATGGCGCTTGAACAACTTCAGAGTTATCCGTAAACGCCCAACTGCGCTCGCAACCGCAAACAGATACTCGATAAATGGTAGATTGGGCAGGTGTGCTCCGTGGAATCAGTTAAAATAGTGGCAAAATTCAGAAAATAAAAACGCATAAATACAAAAGTTATGCATTATTAATGAGTATAACTTTATTCACATTTTCAATGCTTTAAATTGTATAATTAAAAATAATTCAAAGTACATATTTATTATTTTGTTTGAAATTTAAAGTATACTAAAATTGTTAGTCTCTTATGATTTAAGATTTTTAATTTATTAGTTTAAAATTATATTATCAAAATAATTACTGAATATATGAAACTTAATTTAAATCAAAATTAAATGAGATTTATTCGCTAATCAAATGTATTATATAAATATAAATATTTCACTTTAGAGAATAAAAGAAATTAAGTTTATTTTATTTTATTAGTAGAAAGTAGATAATTTATTCTCTATTATCAAATAGCATAAACTAAATGAACAATTTAACAAAAAGTAATTTCATTTTAAAAATAATAAATATTCAATTTAAAATAGTTTTTAAAATAATTCAAACATTAAAAATAATAACTGGGACCAAGTAGCAAAATTAATATATTTTTACTACTTGGTCCCAAAATAATTATAATTAAAAAATTACTAAAGATTTCTAATAAATAATTATAAAAAACTATATCTACAACTAACTTAAATAATTTTGAATATTTAAGAAATTTCATATTCTCGATTTTTTTATTATTATGACTGAATCCTTGCAGACAATGGCTGGCCTCTCACTCTCAAGGAGAGCGGAGCTGATAAAGGTCAAATATGGGGTACCCTCATTCACGGCGTCAACGTTGGCGAGGATCTATAAGAGAAATGGGATACGCTTCGCGAAACCCCAGTATCAATATAGTGCGAAAGCGAGAGGCCTTGATGAGTTCAGGGCGATTCAGGAAGAAAAGGCCCGTGAGCTGGGCAATCTCATACAGAGTGGGGAGCACGTGATCTATATCGATGAGACAACAGTCCATCGCTGGCAAACACCCAACAGGGTATGGTGCAAGAGAGGAGTCGCCATTACAATCCCTAGCACCAGGGGGCGGTCCTTTAATATTGTAAGAACTATCAGCAGTCGCGTCGGCATGATCGCCTTTAGTATTTTCACGGGTGGGCTTAATGGCGAACGCTTCAGGGGTTTCCTTGAGGACCTCAAGTCCCGCTTACGCGATACGGCTTACTGCGTGATGGATAACCTGTCATCGCATCACAGCAAAATAGCCCGAGAGGAATTCAGCGCTAAGCTCATTCCTTTTTTCCTGCCTCCTTATAGCTGAGCTATGAGCTCTATTGAGCGGCTCTGGGCCGTCGTCAAAAGGGAGTGGAGAAAGCGAGTCATTCATTTCAGCCAGCGTCAGCCTTCCGATGACCTGGTGCTGCAGACGTTGTCAGAGATCTTTTGATGGTCTTGACCAGTAGTCGGTGCGCAATATCTGCTCCTCAAACTTCACAGCGCTGATAAGTGCCTTACAGGGCCGCGTCGTGTGATCAATATTGCATTTTTGATGGAGTGCCATACTGAGAAGAGTGAATGACTTTACTTGCACTTTGTTACCCTGATAGGAATTCGATTAAGGAAGCAAATGGTACTTACGCTGGGGGCTTTTCTGGACGCCACTCTCAGACTGATCTAGAGCGGCTAGGCGATTCTCTACCACATCTCGCTAGGCGGTAAGCTTCTGCTTCTTGGCTGCTGACTTCCCTTATCTTACCAGGGCCATGTTGGTTCGGCAATGCGTCTTCTTGGAGTGGGGCAAGTTCTTAAGGAATCCTGCTGGCAGCTCTACCACCCTCAGGTTCTTGATTGTATTGGCTTTGGGCGGCGGCAGGTAGCTCTTATCGAATATCTCATCGCGTGGGCTGTACGTAGATAATATGCTCACCAGCCAAGCCCTATCCGGCTATCTGCTCTCGTCAATGCCTAGCGGCTTCTTCAATTTCTCAGCGGCGTCCGCAACTTTCTCGAGGAGTACTTGCTTGGGAGGCGGCCTCACGCAGGGCAATAGTCGAATATCTTTTTATAGAGGACACCATAGCTATCCGCTGATGACCTGGGTTAAATAGTCTTGGGTCACCATCGATGATTTGATTTTTGGTAGGAAGTACCCATTCCTGAGGGTCGATTCATAAAGTTCCTGCTTTGAGTTAATGTAGCGTGAGAGCTACTCGAGGGAAACCTTGCTTGGATCGTTCATCGCAAGTGAGATTTTAAAATTACTACAATAGTATTTGATTGATTTCGATGTAACTCGTTAACGGCCAAGCGATTAACAGCCAAAGCTAGTGATTCGAATAGCCCTTCCAATCATCCAGCTACCGTTAGTTTTTGCGCTGACCTCTACTCACTGGATCGTGTGATATTTGTCCATTCTTTCAAGCAGCTTCCTCAAGTCCTACTATCACGCCTGGACTTATTCGAAGGGTTATAGCTGAATGTTTAGATTTTTGTGGAGCGGCCATTAGATTTCACTTTATCTCCGAGGGTGCTAACGCGAATGCGCTCAGACTACTTTGGATTGAATCTAGAAACCAGGAGGATTGTACTGTTAGTAAATGCGCTGAGTTTTAATGGGTAGGGAGCGAGTTATCGTAAAATGTTCTTAGAAGGAATTAAGTATTAGGAATAGACTCAAGGATTCTCCTAGGCGTTCTCAAGCGGCTTCTGCACACGATGCTTCTTTCTCAACGTCAATCGCTTGGTCTTGGCTTTCTTGTTACGCTTGGTATACACAATCTTGCCCTTGGTAGAGGTTTTATCACCAGTCATTAAGCTCTTCAATAATGCCACTTATTTCCATTACTATTCGGGGCTGTACGAATCAGGCTTCAGCACCCACAGCTTTACGGCATAGACACTCTTAAGAAAGTCTGAGACATTCCAGTAGGAGGCACATTTTTCGACGCCTGAGTATAGGATTGAGGATCGAGCGCTGTCGAAGAGGGCGATGCCCTGCGAACATTTCTTAAGCGTGACAGCATGAGTGAAGGTGACCCCGACGGATTGTTCCCTGTAGATCATGATGAATACGGTAGAGCTCGATTAGCTGAGCCACGTTAAGCAAATCACTGCAGTAAGGGTTATCCTGAGAGTACTGCCATTCGTAAATCTTCGCAGGGGAGTAGAGGTTGTTGTTGGAATCTGCGACGACGTCGCTCAGCTGCTTTAGCGAAACGCCGTTGTATTGCTTGAATGTGAGGGCCTCCTTGTGAGTGATGTGCATTATCCTGCGCATGAGCCTGATAACCTACTCACGCGATGTGAAGCAGCGATACCCGACTGCGTAGTTGAAGGCATGAATGACGCAGTCCATGTAGTGCTGCGGCTTGGCCCCCTCGAACCACATGATGTTGAATCTTAATTTGCTGGGCTCAAATACTTCGTGTTAGTATCTTTTAGAGTAGTAGCATCCCGTGCCAAAATCAATTTCTGCTAATGGCTGTTCTAGTTAATTGAATTCTGCGGGGGCTTGGCTTGCTCCTGCGCAATTGCCTCTTGCCTTTACTATCTGTGGTTGGTTAACCTAGATCTTGTTAAGCTTGATGTAGTCATGAATGGGCCCAAGGACATCGTCAGAGAATTTCTAAGCGAGATAGTAGTAATCAGCGAGGACAACATTTTCACTATCATGGTACCTTATCTTGAATTGAATAGACTTACCACGCAGAGGGTCAATCGAGTATTCGTGGTGAATGACTGAGTATTTCTTTTTCAGCGAGAGGGTGGTTGAGCGCGTGAGTCCCTTGACTCGGTATGGAAGGGCGCTATTACGACGATTATTGGAACCGGTAGTATAATCTTCATCCCTGGAAATATCACCATCATTTCTCTGGCCGAGGCGCTTTCCACGATTGCGTTAATGAGGAAGATTTTTGCTGAAACCCTATTTCTCTTAAGCCGGTTTTTTCTGCGAGATTTCTTTATCATTAGACTTAATCGGAAGATTATGATCAACGCTTTATGCTGAACTTGAGCTGGAGCTGGAGCTTGAGCTAGAACTAGAACTAGAGCTGCTGCTAGAATCTGAATCGTCCCGACCGACATGTTCATTACCTGCGCCGCCTTCTGCTGGAATGCTTAGTTTTTCACTAAGGGAATTTTCATTCTAAGGAATTTCCTCAGCTGGTATGTGATTTATTTTTTCCCCTGATTTTTCTGAGGCTACGCTGTTGATACTAGAAGACGCATTCTCGTTAATACCTGCAGCGATAGCGCCTTGGCTGTTTTTTATTGATGAAGCCCCTTCCTCATGAGAGTTGGAATCATTTAATTCAGCTGCTATTGGAACTTAATCCTAATCCATCTATTGTAAATCTATCAAGATTATGGGGCGGCCTCCCTTAAAATACCTGGCAACAACCAGCAGTTTGAACATTTATATGATTGGCCCTGATTGAGCGCACACACAAGCTATTAAGCAACGCTATGCGCTCGCGATATCCCATCGTCCCCAGCAGAAGATTATCATAGGATAAGGGTCTGAAAGTTGGAGGCCGCTCAATAGTAATATTGCGCAATTCTCGAACACGACTTGTATCTTTTACATTTCCACCTCCTATATATGATATTTCACGCCTCTGTAAGAGTTGCGAGGGTGGATTCTAGCAAATCGAAATTGCTCTAAGTCGCGGAACCATTATGCGAAAAAAATTGGCAGAGTGACAGCAGGAGGAGCGTTGTGATAAAGTGAGGGGACCATGATCCAAAGCCAAGTACCATCCAAGCAACAGCCGCCATAGAGGGGATCCATACATTCCAACTAGCGACCGTTATCTCACCCAACATCACCACAAGTGGCCATCCACTATCAGACACCAACAATCGTGCACCATTGAGTACATTTTAGTATCACATACGGCAACAATCACATGTGTACATAAAAGATATGTCTTACCCCATCTCATTAAGGTAACTCCACTTTGTATTAAGCAGCATATTTTTTTTTGATTTTGTATTTAATAATTAATATTCACTAATTCCAAATTTGATTGATTGATTTGTACTATTAGTACTCTTACTTACCTATATCAGTTGATATATTATATTTAATAGATGATGCTAGCAAGTTTGTTAGTCCATAAGCATAAGATATCCCTGCATGAGATTGCAAACTTCTTAGTAATTTTAAATTAAATTTTTATGATAAATCAAGAATTGCCTTATGTCCTTCCAGATGCTGACTAGTCTCTGATTATTCAAGCTTGGTTAGATCTTATTCTTATTGTGTTGAAAAAGCCTCTTTATTTATTCGAGGTGCCCTTCCACTATCTCTCACTACGGCAGGTATAAATAGTTATGTGAGATATGGTTTCAAAATAATTCATAAAAATCATATCAATTAAACTTGGCAACACTAATCCCTTTATAAACTAATATTGGTTTCTTATATTTTTATATAATTTAATATTTATTTATTCTTAACACCAAGACAACCTTTTGAATAAGTGACTGGGCAGACAACCTATTAAAAAATTGTCTGGGAAATAAGTTTTTGAGTAGTGATTGTAAAATTAAATCTTTAACTCTCTTTGTATATCCTTACATCATATCATGATATTTATAATTTCTTATTGTAAACAGTCAATTCATTTAATTTGTATTTATATAGTCCAAAATGGAATATAACAGAGTGGCTTTTTGGATTTTTAAAACAATATAAATGAACTCTTTAAATTAAATAGAGATACTTAGAATAATATTCTAAATTCACTTTTAAAAAAACTTAATTCTAAATAGATAATCATGATTACACTTTACACCCGAGACAATATTTAAAAGGCTGTCTGGTTACTATAAAATTACATGTACTTCGAAATTAGTGTTTAACAAGATTTAAATTAAGTAAGATAATATAAAGATTATGTCTTAAAAAGTAAAATATATGATCATTAGCAAATGATGTTCAATTTAATAAAAACTTTACTTAGCCTATTTTTTTACGAAATTTAACGATTTAAGGCAGATAATTTGGATACTAATATAGACACACATGCTATCATATTCATTTGGTAATAAGCAATTAATATTTAACATAGTAAAGCAAAATGATATTACTAATGAAACCACTGCTCTTGACGATTTTTATTGGCATCAATCCTAATCTACTCTGTTTAATCGTGTTTGATTAATGTATTTATATTATACTATATTTATCAAAGTTAATTACACTCAGCTTTACTTTTTAAACAATTCAGAGTGGTGCATTAATAAATGTTGCACTTTATAATGCTTAGCAATGTCCTACTATTTAGCTTCATTATTTATTATTTGTGGTGTTTTCTATGCAGCAAATGAAAGATTGCCTCTATAAAGCTAATTTAATATGTTTAAACTACGTTAAAACAATTATAGTTTACAGACTATTTAGATCATAGAATGTACAAAGGTTTAATAGTACTTTACTACAACTTTAATGAAACATTATCCAAGACTCTAAAAGTTTATAAATTTATAGTTCACATGTCATCAATTTCTAGTTCAACTTACAGCAGTGATAAAAATAAATGGGGATATGAAATTGATTAGCATAAATATCTAAAAGAATAAGATCTGTTGTATTATACTAGTACAAAAACAGGCCTTAAAAGCTTTGAACAAAATATAACAAAAGACAAATCATTGATATTAGATAAATAGCAATACACTTTATTAAGTAATACAAGGACAGATAGTGAATTCCCGATTGAATTATGCTATATAAAATTTTATGAAAGCAACTTTTTTGGTGAAATCTTTGGAATTTACAGTGGTCAATTTTAACTTTAATAATATTCACTAATAATACTAAGAGGCTTATTATTTTTAGCCTTTCTTTGAGGCTGTCTTTAATAAAAATTCATATTTAACTAATTCATGATCTGTAAACACTTGGGAATTTATAATAGTTTCTTCTTGAGCTGATAAATACGCTTATTTTGCAATTCTTTACAAAGCATAAGGATTAAATAAAGCAAATTACTATGATTGCTAAAATTTCTTTTATAAAGGCACTTATCCAACTTCTCCCTTAACAAATAAAGTAAGATTAACAAATATTGGAGGGAAAGGATTCTATAGAAGTATAAGAGAAGTCGAATTGTGAAGTATCTATCAACATCCTGGTTTGATGAGAAGAATTTATAGATTAAGTCCTCTTAATTTCCATAATACAAATCTCCCATTCTACTATCCATTTCATAAAGCAGAAAGAAATTATATATATGATAAAATAAATCTAAAAACTGTTCAAATTTCTAGCAGTTTTTAACCTTTTCGGATTAAAATTGATAATTTATTATCAAAGGTTATAGCTTTGTGAAGGAGAAGATGGTATTGCTTTT
This sequence comes from Oxytricha trifallax, assembly GCA_000711775.1. Taxonomy (NCBI): domain Eukaryota; phylum Ciliophora; class Spirotrichea; order Sporadotrichida; family Oxytrichidae; genus Oxytricha; species Oxytricha trifallax. The sequence goes on from ARYC01004648.1 coordinate 23,658, forward strand.
ATGGGGAAAATTTCTAAACCTTGTCCCTACAAGCAACTTTTTATTTACAAAGTCAAAGATAACCAAGAGTTAAAATCCTATAATGTCACATACTTCATTATTCATGGGGATAAACAAAATAAAATCAGATGCCACTATCATTCCGAATTATGACAGACTGAATATTAATATTAAAAATCTCTATATAGCAGCTATAGCTAAGAACGGATCGTTATAAATAAACACTAATATGGCTTAATCAGTTATTTCTGTGATTTGGTTAACCTCAGTTTTTATTAATGGGAATTTTTCAAATTTGAATGTAGTTATTTTGTTGGACTGTGTAAGGTTAATTGGGATAAAATTTTTAAATAAGCAATGGTTTATTTCCTTAGAAAATTTTGGCTTAGTTTTGGGTTCTATTTATATCATTTTCTAAGTTGACTGGATTTCTCTGGGATCCAACTTAATAAAAATAACATCAACAAATGAAACTAGCATAATTTTGTTGTGAATTTATTTTTGAATTCACACAATTTTCATGAATGAATTATAAATTCACTTGGTGCTTGTGCCCTTAAGTCTTTAAGGCTAAAAATTAATTTAGCAACAAAATCCAAAAAGACACCTGCAATTATGGTTCAATTGAAAATGGATGAAATGTCTGGAGACAGAATTTATAATCACTCTAGGCTTTATCCTTTATTTTATAGAAATTCCAGAAATTGATTGATTTACTATAGAGAAAAAATCGATTGTAGGCCTAATTAATACAGCACATAGATGAAATATAACAAAGAAAATTATACTTATGCTGAATATCATTATGAATACTATGAGCATACTAAATGCTATGCTAATTAAAGAGTTGGTGATTGCACAGGATGGACTAATATTACCATTTTATAAAGAAAATTATCATAAACTTCGCTATTTAAAAAATAAGTTAGAGATATAATTTGAAACAATCAAATATTTATTGGCTTAAAAGTAATAATAATTATATTGAAATCAATATGGATTTGTGATTAGAATATTTTATAAGGATATTAAATAAAGGCAATAAATTTGCCCAGACAATAATAATTTCTAGATATTTTGTTCTAACCTTATCATATCTTAATTCTAGATTGAATTAAGGGATTAAATTTTTAAGCTGTCTATACTATTTGTATTATACTGCACTGGAATTGTTTATGACCAAACATAAGATGAAGACCCAGTATGTTTTAGATTTTGCACTTCTTGCGAAGATCCTTATTTAAACACTGCTTGCTGCTCTGGCTGTGTCCCAGGTACTTATAGTTACTCGACATTACTCAGTATTAAATGACAGTTATTGTGAATTCTAACCTTATTCTACTTTTCTGAATTAGACAACTAAAGACTGGGAAAATTGCCAAAACTATTGCAAGTGTGATCCTCTTGAGCCTTAAACTAGCTTATCATGTATGAATAGTACTTTTCTGTTTGATAAAGTTAGAAATGCATGTTTAATCACTTGTCCATCAAATATTTTATATATAATAATAACCAAACATGTAAAACTTGTATTACTTATTGCACTAGTTGCTCTAGATTTTCTTTTTATGATATTCATTATTTTCTAATTATTATAAAATTGACTGTATAGGCTGCATTGACGATAAAGTTCTTTTCAAGCTTCCAAGTACCATAACAATTCATGATACTATTTTAAGAAACATAGGAAATTAGAGAAATAAATGAATAATTACAAATAGTTTTTAAGTAAAACAGCAAGTTTATATATAAAAAAGTTACTTTGTTGAGCTGTCACCAGAATATACATCTCTGTCTGCATGAATAAATCTACCTCTGCCATTTTTTCTTGATCTTTTTCAAGTCTTTATCTTGCACTATCACTCATCTTCCTAGTATAGACCCTATTAAAAGATAATTTATGAATGTTTTTTTTTAACTTACATTTAAATTGAAAGACCCAGCTCTATCTAAGCTGTCATCTTTTTCTTTTTTTTGTCATTTTTGTCATTTTTCTTTTAATTATAAAATTATTGATTTCTTTCAATTTAAATAAAAACTAACTTGATTTGCTTTGATAAATCTTGCAAAGATAGAAATTTTTTCGATAAAAACACTGGCTTGTGCGAAACATCCTATTTGGCTTGTGAAACTTGCAATTGTCCAAATATCTAGCATTGTAAATCTTGTGCTTGTAATAAATAAATTGAGTATATATATTATATGATAAACAATTCTTTATATTATCTTATCAGAATAACTCGAATGAGTGTAAGAGCTATTCTGAGATAAACTCGATTGATGAGAAAGGTTAGTTTAATGTTTAGAAGGAAACTTGCTTTGAAGTTTGTGAGGATGGTTTTCATATGGGTTTATAAATATTAAATATTTTTAAAAAATTAGGTGGAGATGTTCATGTGATGATGTTAACTTTGATGATGGTGATTACTGCAGTTAGTTATGTTCAATTGAGAAAAGATTTGGCAGTAATGAGGGTTCATCCAGTACCCCTAACTCTTATTACAGTACGAAGGCAACTTCTTTGATTATTTAGGCTTCGTACTCTAGTTCTGCAAACAGTATTGTCAATCAATGATACCCAATAATATCAAATAAAAGATAGAATTAATCTATTTGAATGTTATATTCTATGAAAGTGATGTCTATTTTAATGATACATATCAAGATACTCTAAAAAGCTTTATTCTTTTTGCCGTAGTTTGGGGCTCTAAAAAAGGCTAACCTTTAAATTAGGAAATATCTATAATGAGTGATTCACCTACAAAGTCTTATTATATCAGAATTAAATACAGTTTTTTTCTTCGATAACTCATTTTCTAAAATGGTTGCAATATTTAAATCAAAATAATTTATTTTTTTGAAATTTAATGTTACATTAAACTCTTATTTAAAATAAATTAAATTTATATAAGTACCTCTCTAAGATTTAAATTTAACAGTTAATTACATGTTTAAGATTAAGTATTTTACTAAGATAATGGGAAAATAGAAACTTGTGGATATTCCTTATTTTACAAGAGATACAGCATGAACTGCTTCAATTAGTTTAGTAATGGATGGTATTTAAACTATAATGCTAGCATCATTGATAGGCAAAAGTTACATTGTGAGTAAAAATATTTTTTTAAATAGGCTCTAACCAATAAATTTAGTTGATATGGTCTACAGCACATACGGAATAGATTAACTACCTTCAATTATTTTTTTATTTCCTACATCTTATAAATGTCAATTTCTAGGAGTTAGATACACTGTACCAACTCTTGGATTTTTGTCACAGCTGATATCTTCTAGTTTTTCCTCCAGGCTATTAATTTATAATGAATTTAAATGATCTAGATAAAAGACAGTATGTTAATAGATTTTCAAATTTAAACTTTGAAGGTATGTGTGCTTTTGATAAGCAATTATTATTAAAAATTTGAGTGAGTTTATCACCCTATTTTACTTATACTCAATATTTTTTTATAAATAAAAATATAAAACGATGCATTTTAAATACTTATATGGGTCTATGACTTTTAATTCTACTTTGTAATTCTTCATAGAGATGTATCTAGAGTTAACATTAACAATATGGAGTAAATAATTTTGCTTGCATCCAATTTAATAATTATTCGTGGTATATGGCTACTGGAATTGCTGTCATAATCTTGTATAAAATTGGAAGTATATATTTATTTATAAACATTTGCTTCAAAGTTTAGTATTCATTATTATGTCTGTATTACTCGATTATAGTGGCAAACTTTTACAAACTCTCAAATTCTATTCATTCCACGCTAAATTTGGTGCAACAATCGAGTGAATTCGATATAAGCTTTATTCTACTCTAACTTGGATATGGATACCTTTGTCCCTATTTAAAAGATATACTTATAGTGTCATTTTGATGGTACTGGATCATCCTGTCCTTCAGATACTATTATGTATCTCATAATCTTTCATGGCAAACATGCTTTTATTTTATAAATTCTTTTTATATGACTTTGATATTTATGTAGAGAACAAAGCCGTTTCATTGTTGAGATTTGAATCTATTTTATATTGTTAACGAACTAACTATACTCTTTAGTTTTCATTATCACTGCCTAATTCATGATGGACTACAGTGATGATGAAATGAAATGTAAGTTTGAAATATCAACTAAAATTATTTTACAGCTCGGGCCTTGATAAGTGTGATAAGGCTTTATGTGGTGATCAATCTTGGTTTTGTAGTCTAAGATTTATATGCGAAATTTAAGAAGCTATATTAAGATAAATGAACTTTAATAAGTTAAATTTAAAATCTAATAAATTCAAGATTGGCTTAATTTATCTATAGAGGATTCTAGTAAAACTAATCGATATTTAGGAATATTATAATTTTAAAAATATTACCTATAATTATTATTATAATTATAATTTAACATAAAATGAGCTTATAAGCCCTGATAAATAAAATGAGCTTATAAGCTAAAAGAAGCTTGAGGTTGACGATATTGGCTCATTTTGAGCTTTTTTATGCTTAAATTTGAAGATATAAGTCCACCTGAGCTAGTATGAGATATCAAATAAACAAATCTCTATATTCATGCATTAACTCATACATTCTTATTTGTTTTATTTGCTCATTAAACCATTAAATTTACAATTTTCATTATAAATTAAATTTCACTAATATTTCAACAATTAATTTTATCTTATCAGATATATATCAAAGAAAAAGAATAATAATATGCTTTATGAAGATTTAATGAAACTTCTCTACTTCGAAAATATAAAGACACCAATTATGAACAAAATGAGGAAACTAAGAGACTTAAAAGAAATAGAAATTAAAAGCCTGAGGGTAGCAGTTAAGACATAAAGATTTAGAAATCAATCACTCATAGATCAATTTAGTTGATGACTGTTCACTAGACAATAAGTCAAAGCACATTTTTACAGAGAAAAATGAGTACATCTTCGAATAATTAAGCAAAACTCTCATTTGAAAAGGAAGCAGAGTCTATTAATAAGAATGAGAATAAGAAAAGATTAGTGGCTAAAAAAGCACTGTTAATAGATATCTAATCAACCAATTTTTGTTAATTATTATTATTTTTTATAAGAGTTAAGTCTTTAATGTATATACCTGATTGGTTTAATCCCCAGTATTAATTTCTGTAAAGCATTAAATAAAAGAATAAAGTTTTAATGGATTGAAACAATTTAAATTAATTAATGTAAAAGATTTTTATAAGGAATGATAAAATTCTTTTACCTTTTCTTCAAATCTATATTTGCTGCTTATAACTAATTTAAGATTTCATTATCTATATAATCCCAGGCATTCAAATTAAAAATAGAAACTGTTGGCCTTATTATTATCCCTCCACTTAAATTTCAATAAACAACCAAGAAGACACTGAGTAAGAATTAAAATAGAATTCGAAATATATATATAAAGATCAATAATTTATTCACACTATTTTAATTTTAATTTATTTAAATAAATAAAAAGGTGCTCTATCTCGAAATTTTATGCATTTAGAGATAGAGTATCATAATAATAATTAAATTACTCACATTAAGTATAATAAAAATAACTCAAATTAAATTTATCATATCACTATTAATTAATCAAACCATCAATTTAATGCGTAACGTATTTCAGAATGAGTGATGGCGTTGCAGCTGTGATTTTTTTATTAAAATCCTGAAGTCCAAAAACTCCTGAAAAACCAGATTTCTCAGTATCACCTACCCCCCATGATCAAGATGTCTACCTCACATAGCCACACTTATGGATGTAATGACAGAGCTTGGGAAGTTCAGCTCCGCTGAAAAACTGGAAAATATTCTTCTAGCTCAACCGCTTCTGGGACGTAACCCTATCCTTTCGCCGTTAAAGCTTAGCACCCATCCTAGGAGAAGAAACTAACTTACCGCTGGCTTGCATGGTTTTATCGTCACCTCATTCTGAAGGCTGAGCACCACCTTCATTTTGATCCCTATCACCTAGGAAGCCAAACCCAAGCCAAGAAGCTCATCTATGCAAGGAAACCGATATGTGCAGTCCACTCGAGTAGTGTAGAAACTAAACGGTTGAACCAAGCCAACTGGTCCTTTATGTGTTGGACTGGCAATCCCATACTTATAGTGTAGTAGAAAGCTCTATTAGATTGTTTCAGCTTTAGCTGACTAAACAATTAACTTTCTAATTTAATAATAATATCATTTATAATAACTTAAAGTTCATATTTAATGTTTTAAAGAATATGCAATATTTATTGAAATTTAATAGTCAAAACATTAATATTAAAGATATATCATATAATTAATATAACTAAATCGATCATTTTACAGGTTGATTATTATTAAAATATGAACTTTAAGTTATTATAAATGACATTTCATTTTTTTATTGATTATACTGAGTAATTTAATTATTATGATGGTATTCTATCTCTAAATGCTTAAAATTTCGAGATAGAGTATCTTTTTATTTATTTAAATAAATTAAAATTAAAATAGTGTGAATAAATTATTGATCTTTATATATATTCCGAATTCTATTTTAATTCTTACTCACTCCAAACTTGCATAACCTCTCTAACCAGTAATCATTTATCTACAATAATATTACAGCCAATCATTAATTGCTTAATAATTAAACAATACCTATTTAAGAACATAATGATGAAGATCTAAAATAAAAAGAGAAAGTGGAATCTATATAATTTCAGAAGCTTGTTGATAGAGTTTGAATTATCTTAAATGACAAGAGATTTAGTTTAATTTGCACCAATTGTTATCAATATGTGAAGTATCTGGTAAATTGAGAATAAAAACTAATCTAAAACTTTGACAAGTTTTGGGGATGGAAGCAAGAAAAGCAAAAGGAAAGGAATATTGGACGCAAATTCTCAAAAATATCTAATACAGAAATTATAAAATATGAATTTCAATTGTAAAGTGATAATAATTACAGATTGGATGGATAATACTAAAGTTTAATAGCAATCAAAGGCATTCTTAATACTGGAGCTAAACAATATAACTCATTTATATTATTTGTTAAATCTGAATAATATGCTGGAAAGAGTAATCCAACAACAGCAAAGCTTGCATAAACAAGGAGACCATAGCTAATAACAGTAAAAAATAATAGATTTGATCGTGAATAAAACACTCAGTCATTTACTGATGATACTTTCAAATCTGGGACAATGACCTACCTCACTTCTAAATAAAAATGATTCTCAACTAATCTATAGCAGTCAATAATTTAATTGAATAACAGAAGAGAAAATAGAGGCAGCTAGAATGGCGGCACTTTCACAATATAAAATACCAAAATGAGTGAGATCAATAAAGCAGCAATCGAACAAATAATTTTTGTATTTACCTGTTTTTCTTTAATTTCATAGATGCTGTTGAAGAATAGAAAATTGCCACAAGGAAATATAAGTAATCAGCTACATTTGTAGACAATACCAAATAAAAGAAGAAAGGCGATAAGAGTAAAAATGGGAAGAGAAAGCCAGATAGTGTTAACGATGGTGACATTAAAGATTAAATTTTATATTTGAATTGACTATAAAGATCGGTTTTCAGCTTTTCAGCCTAAATTCACAGAATTTGATTCAAGATTCTGATTAAGATTCATAAACTTATGAAATAACTTAACTAGCATATTGAAATTATTACAGTAACTTAAGATTGAATATAATTCCAAATAATCTAGCTATTATTTTCAAGCAATTCATTTAATTAAAAGATCATTCATTATAGAAGAGTAAGTTAATTGATTCCCTTTAATTATTAGAATATATAAGCTATTAAATTATTTAATCACATCTTTCTATTGGAAATATTTCTTAAACTGGAATTTGTGATACTATCACCAACATCTAGCTAGACTCTCCAAACTGCTTGCATTTTAAACCCCAATAGTTACAACAAAAGTGTTTTACTGTTTCTATTAAGATAACTAAATACATTTGATTTGGGTAACAAAATAAATCATAATTATTTTAGCATTTTAGTTGTTAGTAGTGTAGTAATTGGTGTATTTGCTAATCCTTTTACTTCTATCTTACTTATAGCTCACTTATAGTTTTTCTTTTTAAATAATTTATATTAAAATTATACTATGTCTTGCCTAATTCCTTCAAAATGATAGACAGACATACATATTAGCAAAAAAGCAGTTACAACTTCATTTTTAATAATAAAAATAAAGATTTATTTATCAAATAGATGTTTCAATCCATCTTATAAGTAAAATGAATATAACAATTATTCAATAGGCAGTAAATTTTATTTATTCAGGAATGCAATCATTATCAAAATTAATGCCTTCATGTAATTAAGATTTATGCGAGCTAACTAAATCCCTTCTTATATAATTTATTGTAAAAAAGTCTTTTTTATATGCAATAAAATTTGATACCTTAAATTCGATTTAATATTTATGGATATATAGAGAATATTACATAAATAATGACATTTTAATTTTTGTAAAATATAGTTTACTTAAAGGCAAAAGCTATCGAGTTATAATGTACATTACTTATTAATAATATTTTATAGCTTGCTTAAATCTAATCACACTGGGATCTCCTAATCTGAGAATCAATATACTGACACTTTAATACAACCAAGTAAGTTAAGCGATTGTTTATATATTTAAAGAGAATAAAAAAATTCCATTTAAAAGTTCTAGAGGTTATACATTCATGCTGTTGCTACCTCCTGTGTACATTTTGTCATCGTGACTGTACAATAAATGTGGTTGAGTACTTCTCATTTATAAATTTAATGTTCTCATTGATTGCAGATCGACCTTACTTTCGAATATTTTTCTGCGTATTGCTTCTGCTACTATATTCATCAATTATATCAAGCTAGAAATCTAATATGCTTGCTAATTCAATTCAGGGAAAACTTTTTATTGAATTGTATACAAAGTCTTATAGAGCATGATATAAAAGCATTAAATTAATAATATTTTAGATTTTGAGTAGAATCAGGTAAGTCATGAAGGAATTCAAGGAATTCTCGGACATTCTACTAGCATCATTATCACAATGTTGTAAATATAGCAACTGCAATTTCTTAATGAAATCTCTAAGAGTTGCTTAATATTGTATAAGTAGAATTTATTTGTGAAAATTAAATTAAATCATATTAAGCAAAGCAAAATTAATGGAAGTTAACTTTTTTAATTAATGATTAAAACTAACAATTGTGCAATTTTAGTACATTAGTCTTTTTAAAAGAATATACACATTAAGATTAGTAAATTATGAGTGATTATTAGAAATTATAAAATTTTACATAAAGATGATCTTTGACTTCTACTACCTAAAGAGTTGAATTATTACTTATATTTTAACTTACCATCTATTTCTTCACAATATTTGCCATATATCACCGTCTCCTCCTCATCACCTATCAACTGCTTCTGAAATTCTTATCTCAAATGACATTTTATCTTGATCGCTCATTTTATCAAAAGGAATCTAATTTGAAATTGCAATTATCTAGCATTTCTTAAACCTTATCATGGGGCTTTTTTATTTGTGGTTGACTGGATATACCTCACATTCAATGAATGTTTTTTAGGTCATCGATCTTGTCACCATCTTGAAGATGTCTCTTTGGATTTAATCCATGATCACAATTTCCGATTCAGTATTTCAAAGTCTATGTGATAAAAATTTTCCTCGACTGTTTAACTAATGTGGTTTTTCCTGTATTAGGCTCCCAAAAAACCAGAAAAAATTTCCATTTTCATATCATTTTCTGAAAATTCTTTGGAAAACTTATCGACTTGTTCCAAAAAAGATTCATAATTTGGTCAAGTATCTTTTCATCAAGTTTAAATTTGGGTTTAGGTGTAGCAGCATTAGAGAAAGCCAACAAGTGATTAAAATAAAATTTAATTTGTGATGGCTCTGAATTAGAAAGAATTCTCTATTAATATCCTTGATAAAGTGCTTAATGATTTTAAACTGCTTGATCGCAGAAACTATCATCTCACTGGAATACCAGGTGCATGTCTTTCACTTACTTAAACTTTTAAGTCCTAATCAGCTGCTTAAGTGTATCTTTAATTTTTCCTTATGATTTGAAGAAATATTAGATGAATTCCTCTCACCTTCCTGATTTTTAGCTTGAGCCTCTTTGCAAATGCGATGATATATTCAAGAAACGATTATGATCTTTATAGTGGAGAAATAGCTATAATTTTTAAGCGTTAAGTTGTCGAAATTTTAATTTGCCAATCAATGAGTAGATGCCTAGAGATTTGTACCCAAGATCGTAGGCTAGGTGGAATAATTCTTGCATAGAACATACGGCATCTTTCTTTATAGTGCATTGATAGATCATGCTTAAGAGGATCATTAATTGTTCAGTGAAAGATTAGTGCATAGATGAACTTAGGTATCAAGCTTGAGATTGCCTTCGCAAATCTAATGTGAGCAAATCTGATTTTTTCTGTCTTAATGTCGAACACTAAATTGTGCCGCTCATTAACTCTCACATCATCCTTTTGATTCATCAGATTACTATTCATCAATGTTTTATATTGTATGAGGGCACTTAGAATAATATTTTAAAACAATTCGATTTCATCCATTTAAATACTTAACTCTTTAATATAATATTATTAATCTCTACTAATTCATAACTAATCTCATTCTGTATAATCCAAAAAAAATAAACTAATAAACTAAAACTATACAATGTATAATGTTGAAGCATTTTTAATTAAAAATTCTAACATGCACTAATTTTGCTTTGCTTAAATGTGTTTTAATTTAATTTTCCAAATAAATTCTATTAAACAATAATAAGTATCAAATATCATTAGAACATTAAATTGCATCGCTTAGTGTCAAAAGAGCTTCTAAAGTATTTCAATTGAAGTATTGCTAAAATCTCTGTAGAAATTAAAATAAACTTCTAGCTCTTGAGATTAGCAAAGATCAATTCTATTAGTCAGGTTCTTCATCCTTGAAGTCTTATCACAGACATGACCAAAGATTTCAATATGATCGCATTCTTAACTTTCTAAGTTATTGCTTATCGCAAATTTCTCTAAATCTTAAGCGATGAAAAGTGAATTGCATTTGAGTGGTGCTCCATTTGCTCTGTATGTATCAGTATTTTATACTGATACATAGTCTCTTCCTCAGTTCCTAGGAGAGCCTCTACTTCTAAAGTAGCTGATCTGATGTTATCAGGAGCATTCAGTAAAATCCATAAGCTAGTAGTGGTATACTCTGGATAGAAATGCAATATCTTAGCTAAATAGATCAAGCCAATTTTAATTATAGCTTTAGGTACAGTTGAGGATAATATCGAGTGAATCATTTCGAATATAATTAGAGTGCAAGTTTCGACTACTTATTCAGTAATCTAAGAAACATCTAACTTGACCTTTCAATCTATTTTAGGGAGTGTTTCAATCAAAGGATTGAATTTGTCCGTCACATTAATGCAACATGCTTTTTTCACTTGAGTTTTCAAAATTTTATCCACTTCTTCTATGCTATTTCTGAATTATTCCTCTTAATGATTGATATACTGAATTAAGTATTGAAAGCAAGAGAGCATTTGAACATAAAATTAAAAGTTATTCCTTAAGCTCCCAGTGAACTTCTCTCTACTTCTTTTGAAGAATAGGAACTAATGGAAAGAAAGGACCAAACTTGATTCTTGAACTACAAGATAGGGTAGAAATGCTCTTTGTCCTAATTACATATGATTGTTGATATATTACTTGAACTGCATCTCTCAAGTAAAAGTTGTAAACTAAATTATAAAATTAAAAATAAGTACTTATGGTATTAAAGGGGTAAGAAAACGATGAAATAGAAAATTATTCTAAATCTATAATGATTTTCAATAAAAATATAGCATAAAAAGTATTAATTAAAATAAAAGAAGTTGTATGAGAATTTAATTTTATTGAGATTTAACATAAATTGTTCAGAAAATTAAAATTGTAACAAATATATTTTCAAAGTGATCAATCTTGATAAATGACCAGTAACTCTTGAATTGAAAATAATAATAGTTAATTTATTAAAAAAATGTTAAATATAGTTAACTGCATACATTACAAAATAATTAAAAATGTTCATTATTGCGATCCCAAATATTTATATATTTATAAGATTATCTTAAATGGTTTTTGTGAAATCATAAAAAAATTGATAAAATAGGCAATTGAGAAGATAACATCATAAAAATAGTTTTTACCTATAATTTTAACCAAATCTCAAAAGCAATAAAAAATTTATTAATAAAGATTTTGGGATCGTGTTTTTTAAGAAAAATGTTAAAGAAAAATTTATAATAAATAGTAAAAACTAATTATTAGTGGAATAAATAATAAAATTAAGACAGCATCGAATGCTATCATAAAAGAGAGAAAAAGCAATATAAATTAGATTGAATCCATATAATTAACATTTTTTAAGTCAACTTCATTGATTTTTGAGATACTTGAAAGCAAGTCAAAATTGAAGTCATCTAAAAATAAGTTAAATGTGGTAAAAAATTTGTAATTTTGTAAAATCTTTACTTGAAAATAATAATATCATAATAAATAAGGATTTTTTCGTTGTGCCAGTACGATCCTTCTATGAATTTCCAGATATCTCTAATATTTATTGAGAAATCTATGATAACTTGTCAAAATTTGAGTCTCCCAGTTCACCGTGAAATGCAAAATGTCGTAAAACTAGATATAAACATTGTCACTACCATGTCCAAACATGCCATTAATTTGTCAAGATAAGGGTTAATTGTGGTAACTGCTCTTTTTGAAGTAATTAGACTAATAAATATTTAAAATGCTTATTTTTGTCGTTACTGTGATATGTTCTTGGTCACGATGACCAAGGGAAATAATCACAAGTGAATTGACCACATTCTGAAACTAAAATGATTTTGCATTTATATTGTATAAATGACTAAATGTTGAAAAAAATCTATAAACTAGAGTTTTAATTTAATTAGATCATAAATATTCATTGCAGTGTGTAAAATTTAACTAGAACACCACAATTTTTATAGTACCTTAAATAATGTCCGTTTATTATAGCTTGCTATGAAGGAAAATGATATTTTAGTAAAAAAATGCTTTGAATAATTACGATTTACTTGGTAAAAAATTATAGTTTTTAGAAATATTCTATAAAAATGGATTTTCCACAAAAATGCAAAATTAAAGCTAACTGCTGAAACAGTGTTTTATTCAAATAAATCTTTTCCCACTCCATGCGCCTTACAAAATGATCTATTTAAAAGTTCCTCAAAAAAATGTGTATGGCGTGATGATATTTTTACTTACCTTGTGGCATCAACATTAAATTGTGCGAAAGTTCCTAAAAGAAGGGAAGACTACTATTTGGTCGATTCTTCTAAAATCATGACGCTTAAAAATGTAAATTCAATTAGGAAATAACATCATTCTATAAGATATTTTTTTATGAGACACCCTTCTTCTAGAAGGGTAATCTTCTGTAAATTTACATTTAGTAAATAATATTCAAGATTCTTCAAATCCGTTTAAACTTACATATTTTCCTTTAGGTTATTAAAAGTCTTGTTGTCATGGGTATCCCAAAATAATTTTCTCTATAAATTAAACCAATTACGGTAATTAAATTTGATTTTACGGTAATTATATTTAATTTCATCCAATAATAATTAAATTCTATATTTTTTCTTAACAAACAAATTTCTTTTTTAAGTGACTATTGGGTGGTTTACATCAATAAACTCATTTCTGTAATATCTCAAGGATAAAACATATAGTTTTGTATTTATCTTAAAATCCATTTTAGAGTTTAATTTTAGCTAATGAATTCATCTGAACATTCCATCAAAAGAACTTATGAGTAAGGTTGTTTTAAGATAGCTTATAAGTTATAGCTGTTCATTTAGCGAACTCGCACAATAAATTATTATCTTTCTTAGGACTTAAATTGCATTTATTTTCTTAGTTAATTAGATGCAAGCTCAGGCAGAATCTTCTCACCGTTATTAGCTTATAAGACCTGAAAATTTTAGGAGTTAAATATATAAACATTTGGTGTATAATTGGGCATATATGACAACTAAAATTAGCTAAAGTGCATCATAATTTTAGAATAAACGCCATGATCAGCGATAAATAAAGCAATAACATACTTTGAAAAAATCTAAGAAGTATTGTTAAGGATGAATTTGATTATAAATCTGGGTAGATCCTTAATGCCTTTTTGGAGTTAAACTCTTCCAGTTCATGGAGATTCTCTATGTCATAACACTTTGTTGGCAGTTCTAACTTTGCCCTTTCTTTCAGAAATGTAAGCTCAGTCCCATCATAAATGTGGCTTCTTCCATGTTTTCTTGCATCGCATTGGATTTTACATCCATATAATCTAGTAATATACTCAAGAATTCAAGTATTAGAGCATCTTCAAGATTTTATACAAGGTTGGAGAAAACTAATTGTTTTAATCAAGATCTTTATAGCTAAAGGTTTATATTAAGAGCTATCTTCCAAGTTCTTTTTGCTTATAAAGTTGATTTTTTAATTAAAATTGGCGGTAACTTTTTTAATTTAAATCAATTTGAATTGCTTAAATTTATCTAATTTAATTCTTAATTTTGAGTCTCAGTCTAATTGCCAAAATATAATATTTTAGGGATATTCATAATTTTGTTTACATTTAAATCTAAAAAGAAACCTGAGATATTCATAAACGCAAATGAAAGTGATAAAAATAACAGTACCATTAAATAGAGAATTTTTAAAAAAATGAAATTAACCCTAATTTCAACTTTAAAATTGATGACTGAATTTAAAAGAGCGCTTATTCTTCAATTTTAATTAAAACATTAATTAAAAATAATAAGACTAAATAAGTAGTAATGGTAATCGTATTGCTAGTCATGTAATAATTTGCAGATTCTAGTAATCAAACAGCTAAAGGGTGGTTAAGAAAATTTTAATATTTAAGAGATCGAAAATTAGGTTGGATGTTAAATTTAGTAGTAAATTAATAAATCTGTCTTTAGTTCTTAAAGCATATAATTCTACAATTAAAACAATAAAAGTTAACAGAATCAGCTTTTTTTAGAATATTTGGAATATAAAATTGATAAAAATCATGTTTATACAATTAGAAGAGAAATATACTCAGTTAAATTCATTATAAGATTTTATCGAATATTATTTTTCAAATAATAAAGCAAGAATTGCTCATTAAAATAAACTCTAATCACTAACTTAGAAACCCAAATAATATATATATTATTTTTATCCATAATAAATGATATTATTATTATTTTATACTAATTATGCTAACTAAATAAATTCCAGAATTCTTTAAACAACTACTTAAAGTATGGAGAGCAAGTCGATTTAACAATAAATTTTGAATTACTCAATAGTTATAGCGACCAATATCATATAATAGCAACGACAAGTAACATCTATAGTAAGACCCGTAGCACTCATTTTTAAACTTTAAACAGACATAAATTTGATGAGACCACCTTAAGTACAATTATATTTGTTACGCATTCTTTGCGAAATAAGTGTAAGTTTAAGTCATAATAAATTCAAAGTTAGGTTAATAAAGGCCTCACAATATGAACTACACAACAAGAGTATATCATTCTTTAATATAGTAGTAATAATAGTAATTTATTCAGTCATCAGCTTAGCCTGTCTTTGATCATCTTTTAGCAATGAATCTCGTTCATTACCAAATTGATTCATCAATTCATTTGACCCTTCAATTCTTTTTGAAACTAAGGTGTTTTTATCAATGTCTTTATATCAATCTTACATCTCTATTTCGATGACCCCTTCTTCTCATAAAACTCATATATTCTAATCTAATATATCCTTCTCTTATGAATTTTTCACTTTAAACATAGGATTGATTTGGATAGTTTAATGTATTTTTCTTGTAGCCTTGTTTTATGAATTAATGTTGTATGAAATAGAAAAGTTGAAGTTTCCATTTAAATAATTTGATTTTTTATTTTATCTTCTATTTAATGATTATGATAAATTGCCAAATATTAGCTTCTTTTTAAAGGAATTTTATTAGGTTTATAACATGATTTCTCAGTTATAAATGATAGTATGATATTTGAATTCCACTAAAATCCTGAATGCTGATAATTATGATTTCTTGACATTTTAGTCGAAGGAATTGTTGAGTGCAAGTGAGTTATGAACTGCTAGATCAGCGAGTCTCCCAATACCATATATATTACATCTCTAGTCAACGTTTATATCGAATGCTTTAACATTTAGTCATTAACTAATTGCTTAGCTTTTTGCATAACTCATTAATTCATTATTATTATAATTCTGCTCCATACAAAGTTATTTTTTCATCTTTTTAGAACCTTAGAGTGTCTTGAAGAATAGATTTTTGTTTACTTGTTGGTTTTATTTCCTCATGTGTTCAAAAAATTTGTCATAAGAGACGCTCTCCACATATTAAAAACTCCTTCAGTAGTTTGATTGATATAGGCTGCAGATAATGTATTCATAATTCGGGCTTAAGTAGAAATTTATGCTGTAACTATTAGTAATTTAAGTAAGAATACGAAGCGAGTTTTCTTAATATTTCCCACAAATATTTACTTATTGTAATGTGTCAGTTCACTTAATTTTATCTTTCCAAGGTGGTGTTTGATTGTCAATTGCTGCTTCATTATTTTTGTTTAGCTTGATTATAGTTTAGTAGGAAAGTTCAATTGATGATATCTGGCTTCTCTGATTGGTAGACCTAGTTACCTTCCCTGGCCATCTCTACTTTTATTATTGTAGTATAATTTTATTTTTTTCTAAGTTATTTTAAAAATAGTTTTAAATTACGCTATTTGAATCTCGCAATGTAATAATAATTTGACATTTATAAAAGAATTAATAAAGATAAATTAAATTTTGATCAAATTGCATTAATTGCTATAATTAAAATTAAAAAAATAATAATTAGTTTTCAAAAGATTTTTTATTTTAAAGATATTAAAGGATTTTTTTAATGATACTTTGCTTAGAATAAATCTAAAGTGTTTTTTTAATTAATTAATTTTAAAACTAAAAATTTTCTTATATTTTATTAGGTGAGATTCATTCATTGAACTAAAGACTTATCTATAACTATCATTCTATTTATCTCAAAATATAAAGTATAGAGATCATCTAAATTAAAATCATTCCAATCCATCAGTGAATCAGTACTTGTTTACTATGCTTGCTAATTATTTTAATACTATTTTATGAATTCCTTTTCTTATACTTTCTTAACAAATTCATTATCAAAAAATCATTGTTCTATTATCCTTCTATTAATTTTAACAATTTACTTCATTTTCTATATCTCTGATAAGATTGGATTAAATGTGAAAATACTAATTATTAAAACCCAAGATTAACTATGATAATTTAAATCTATTCACTTTACTGATTTCGCAGGCATATTTTTCTAACATCATTAGGAATCTTGCTTTTAACTAAATTATTTAAAAATTATTTGCAAGCAAATCTTTGAAATTGTATTAAGTGTTTAAAATCTTTTTGGAATTAGTTCAACTACTGTTGGGATTCAATTGAAGTTAAGTGACACATTTTAAACATATAAGATACTATTTAGATATGTAATTTAGAAATAAATAGTCTATCATCTCTCTTTATAAGCTTCACACAATTTATTATAAAATACATTATTATATTGACATTTATATGCTTTTATGGCGCAACTTCGTATATTTAGTCTATATTTTTTGAATTTAAGTAAATGATTAAATTTGAGATTGACATACTCATAAAATATATAGGAGTAGAAAACGATTTTAGTTCTTTCATCAAATATAAACTTTACTTGTTCTATGATAGCCTTTTGAATGCAGCCTCCCCGGCTAATTGTTTTAAATCATCGAGAGTCTCTACAACATCCTGCTCTTTTTATGCGTCAGATAGAACTTTGCTAAATCGCTTTTTATGGATGATTTATAAAAAGTTGCTCGAGTTTATCGAGCTTTTCAATTGATATCTACTTCATCTTATGCAAAATCTGTTACTTTGGCAATTTAGATACTGGAATATATTTTGACTGCAATGCTCCCATACTCCTGGAGCTCCTACCCCTCATTTGTAGATATTGCTATCTGAATTGACTTTGCATGCAATAAGTACTTGAGCATCAGTTCTAAACCTTGTGTTGAAGCCATAACTCTCATCATTACCAAGGATTAAAACTCCATTTTACCATGATTGAATTTCATCCAAGGTTGCTAGAGAATGCCCATTCTCACCTTTACAAGTTCCATTGAGGTGGTCATGTCTCGAACAATAGGCTTCTCATGATCGTTACAAAAAACTATGATAGAACCTATGAGACAGCATTCCTTAATTTATTCCTTTAGTTTTGTGAATCCATCATCCGTTCCACGCAATTTGATCGAATTCATCAATGATCAAAACATCGTAAGGCTTCTTAGCTTAGTAAAAGTTTTCTATGGTCTCTATCTAAAGCTAAATGCCAAGTGGTTGAAGAAACTTCTAGGTTTGTAATTTGAGGATTTGATCTGGAACAATTATAAGTACTTTCTTGACCTGTTGAATCCAATAACAAGCCAATAGCCCCTGAATCCAAGTTTTTCAGATGCAGTTGGCATTTAAACTTAGATGTTATTCTGCTAATGACTAAAAATTAACGCAGATATTGTCGATTAGTAAACTGAATGCTTGTAATCATGACAAGTTTCCTACATTTATTACAAGCATCTAGAAATTTCATCAATTGACACTTAGTGATCTCTATTCAAAGTCTTTGAAAACTCTAACTAAATTTACTCACTCTTGGAACAATCTCAGATTAGGATTTTTAATTTTGATAGCTAGAGTGTAGTTTATCGAGCTCAGACATCCACAAAGTCTCATCCTGTTCAAATATTTACCCTAATTAGTCAAGCTCAAAGTTCTCTACAGATTAAAGCACCAATATTATTCGCTCCAGTTGTAAGTTGATATACGGACGCTTCGCAAGCATCGTGAGAAGAATTTTCCTGTATAAGAATACTCCTATAAGCTCAGGTAGCATGCTTGATGGGTTCTGCTTTATTTTCGTTATTGAAATCAAGGTAATCAGATCTTCCCTGAAGATTTTGATGACCTTTTGTATTGTTTATATGAAGTCATTTTATAGAAAATTATTTTTGTTTTTGACGATTAACTCAGCCTCTTTTTCATTGAACCCATTCTTGACAAAAAACTATTTGAATATCTCCAGGCTTTCCAGAGACTAGGTAGTCTACAGCGATGAAAGTGAATTCAGATCTAGCATTAGAGCTATCAACCCAATTGTAATTTGTTAGCTTTTATCTTTTAGATGTCTGTTTATTGATGATGACATAGTCGCTAAGACTGTTCTCTCCTCTTTATCAAAAATTTGAGTATCAACGATATGATTTGAGTATGGATAGAGCGTGTGAATCAGAGTTTGACCTTCCAATGGCAACTCTTCTATAGAGGTAGCAGCCAAGTGAAATTTGAAGATTTGTGATTGTGATTAACTCTTGAGTTCCGTCTCTGAATCTCCCTAGTTTAGAACAATTAGATAATATGCTACTGTTAATGTTTCAACTGACAATCGACACTGTCTGCATAGAACTCTTTATCTTGAATGAGGGAATAATTTAATTTTTGAATTAAACTATGCTGAAACCCTTCATCAAGCTCTGCAAAATGCTGAATGAGGTATAATGATAATTTTTAGATATCATTGAATGCTTAACTCTCTATAGTAGGACCGTCGCTTGAGATTTTGATTCTTAACTTCTGATTACTTTTGCTTGTTTTATATGGCATCTCTTAAGCTGATCTTCTTTTCTATAAACATGAGTTTTCCTTAATCTTTACTCCACCAAGAACTCGCCTCAGAGATTATCTCTTGACTCGGATATAATTTCATAATAGTTCACGGCCTATCTCGTTTAGTGGGTATTCCGATAACTTTGGATGGTCCTGTATGTCTTTTAAAGTATTTTGATAGTTGTTGGTTATCAAGCCCAAAATAATTTTGGACTCAGAACATGGCGCCTCGGTTCAGGCTGGTCATAGAACTTTTTAAACTCAGAATAGGTTTTCTAGATTCTTCTTCGATTTTCTTTGCATTTCTACTTTTACTCTCTTTTATTGATGTCTGCAGATGATTTCGATACTTCTGACAACATATATTTGGTGGTTGACAGCTTTGATTAAAATCGAGAATCATCACTATCGTACATTGATTCTGAAGAGTCCATCATTTTCAAATTTATGATTTTGTGATTATTTTATCTTAAAAAATTTTAATTTAAATCACTTAATCTGGAACTAAAACATCACACATAATAAGAATTGATAAAGGGGGGTGGTCAAACCTTAATTTTGACAACAAATATTTTTCAAAAAAATCACAAAAAGGTCCAAAAAAATCACCAAAAATCACAGACCTAAATAATCACATTTTTTAAAAAAATTATCACAACCCCCCCTTCTTTTTTGGAAAATCTATTACATGTAAGATCTTTCCACATTGCAATGTAAGTTTTTGAATCTATTAGCTTTTTTTCCTTATAGTAAGTTAGTGATTATAAATTCTTTTTAATTCGATATAGGTAATAAAATTTATGGAGACAAATTCTATATAAAGATTCTATCAGCAATTTCAGATGAGAAATGGCCATGCTGAGGATAGCATCTTAAAGATTACTCCTCACGAACTTGGTGGGAAATTTAAGTCTAAGCTTGACATTTACCCTTATCTTACTGAGATTCGTAAATTTATTGGCCCTTAATATTCATAGTGGGATACTACATTCCTCTAATTGATGGAGTCAACATAGAATACCTGAGGCTAATATTTAAGAAGAATAAGCAACTTCTGAAAATGTATCAGATCAAGATGGTTAAGGTCCCAAAATACTATGAGCTTTCAGTGAGATAACTTTACATGCAGGTGTGTGACTATCAAGATCTCAGGATATACTTGCCAATATGTAGAGAAATCAAAACCTTTTGATAGACAATATTTTCTCAACGTCCTCAATACAATTTAGCCTGACTATCTTACACACATAATCAACAAGTCCAGAGTGACGTGGAACAGCTTAGATGGCCAGAATTAGAAGAATGACTTCATACTTATATCAGATAACTGGTTTTCTCAGCTAAACAGCCATCCATTTATTTCAAGTATTTTACTTTTCCGTAACTCAATACAAACTAGAAAAATCTGGAAGGACAATGCAGCTTCTAAATGCATCAGCTAAGTTGATGAAAGCCAGAAAACTTAAATAGTCTGCTCCCAAAGTTATGTCGCTTAAACGATTCAAGGGAATCGAGAATGCCTCAGCTGGCAAAGGAAGTAGGCCAACTGATGGTGCTCGCCTAATAGAAGTGAACTCCACCATGTTTGAATCTTAATCAGACACTGGAATAATGAACAATAATGATTTAAGATTTAATATATGAGCTTACAAGCCATAATTTAATTCACTTCATAAATCAAACGTTTTCAACCTTTTCTTGCAAATTTCTCGTATTATACCATTATCAATGCTGCTAAAAGCATTTCTCAATACTTGCTTAGCATCGAATCTCTTATCTTGCCCGAAAATCTTCATCTTCATTCTCTTGAATGAATTCTTAAGTACCAAAAAGTAATTCTCAATGGGATTATATTGAGGTGAGTAGGGAGGAGTGAATATGAGAGTCATGTTCAATTGTTCACTTAGAGCTTTTATCCTTTTGGTGTGATGTACTATTAGATTGTTAAGAACAATAGCAAGCATGATTTCGGTGTTTTATTCTTGTAGCCCAAAAAGAAAATCATAAAAACTTCTCAATATCCACAGACTTCTCGTAATTGTAATGCAGTTCTAGACCCTTGTTAGGAGACACTCCCGCAACTACAGCAATGCTCTTCGTGAATTGTAACTTTTCCTTCACCTCAATGTTTTGATATCGATTGCTGAACTCTTGTTTGAGATTGGTCAGTAAGTAAACATGACTTCATCTGATATAGACAAGCTTCCTTCCTTATTGAAGTGCGTTAGTAATTTTATATTTCATCTCTAGGTAAAGCTCCTGAGTTTTATGATTTTAAAGCGGGCTCATGTACTTGCGAATTCTAATAAACTTTCTCTTAATGCCGAAATCCTTATATAGCTTGGAAAGTTTGGAGGGAGATATTTTTGATTCAGGATATTTTCTATGAAACATCACGCATCTCTCTCTAAGTGTCATTCCTGCCTGCTTCTGTAATGTACTTTAGTTTGTTAGAAATTCAATGTTGTAGTCAGATAACTTTCCAAGTTTTGAAACATAACCTTCAGCTTTTGTTTGCTAACTTTTTATTGTGCATATAACTTTCACTATTGAGGGAGGGACACTTGTAAGTTTACTTATCAACGAGTAGCTAAGGTAGATTGCTGAGCTATTATCAAGATCTTTGCATCTGAACCTCAGGAAAATTATTAAATATTCTACACTTGAGAACGTCCCAAGTTAGTCTATCATCCTGAGATTGCTGTATATGAATTGTTGGATATAAATTATCCTAAAATTTATAATTTAAAAGTTATTATCGAGCCGCTAGTGAAATCATTAAAATTCAGGATAACGTGAGATAATTGTATGAGTTTTACATCTCTCTTTCTTTTTGTTCTATGATTAGGTTGGCATTAGTTCAGGGAATGTTGCATGAACAATAGCCCAGGTAAATCAATATCCAACAATTTATCCCTAGACAACAACTATAGGGAAGTTCTGAAAAATTCAAAGTATAGAGTCTTATTAACATTTGCTATTTCGCTTTGGCTTTAATCAGTACTTATTTGCATTTCCCTCATCTCTCGACCACTTTCTAAGCAACATTAACAATCTCAAATTTATACTATAAAATCAACGAGACCTCCGGGACCTCCGAAACCTCCGAGACCTCCAGAACCTCCGAGACATTCGGAACCTCTGGGACCTCCGAAACCTCTGGAACCTCCGAGACATCCGGGACCTTCGAAACCTCCGGAACCTCCAAGACCTCCGAGAACTCCGAGATTTCCATTCTCGTTTATAATTTCAAGCATCTCAATCATCAGCAAATGAGCCTAATCGAATCCCATCAAAAATCTACTTTGATGAAATCTATGAAACGTGGAGTCGTAGAAAGAGTTCAAATGCAAATCAATTTGCAAGCTTCTATGTTGAAGATTTGTATTTGATGACTCCTATCAAAATAGTGATGTTTATACTCCTAACGATTGATGCTTGTCGAGTAGAAGTCATTCAATAACAGCAACGAAAGATAAACTGCCCTGGAAAGTGGGAATGATCAGAAAGCTGCCTATAATTTGATTTGGCAACTAATAAGTTATTGGAGTGAGAGTATTTCAACTAACTTGTTTAAAGTGAGATATATGTAAATCCCAAAGTCAAGATAATAGCAGATTATGAAGATGGCATGACCTTAAAAGCAATAATACTGGAGGCGACTATATGAAGTGTTTCAACATTTTACTCTATAAAAGTAATCGCATATTGCAGGAATCAAATCGAGTTAAAGACAAGCCATTCATCCACTAAGGAAATAAATTCTTGATAGATCAAATTGTACTTAAACTGTTGATTAATCTATCTTTTTCTTCAATTCAAAAAATGTTTACTAAATGCTATAATGAAAATGGGTGCAAATGCATAACTTAGGATAACTTATATTGATAAGAAAACTGTATCATCATTATAATAATAGCCCATTAAATTTCACGACTAACTCATTCATATCCTTTATAAAACATCTCCAGGCACATCACAAATCTCTTGAAACCCTTATCTTAGATTTGATTAAAAACATTCTCTACTATATTCTTTCTAAAGAGCTTTTTATATGTTTATAAATCCTCAAATCGAATTTATTTTAATTATATTTTCATTAAAACATCTTATTTTACATTATGTAGACCTAAAGTAAGCAATACTATATAAATTGTAATAATGTATGTGGTAAAATATTTAAAAAATCCTCATAAATGCGTAAAAAATGCTAATAATCTAGATCTTTAAAAGCGTAAGGGTTTTCTTAATTCTTTGAGTTGAGAATCAAACAGCAACCTACTAAGAGTGAAAAAAATAATAAAAATACTATTAAATAAACTTAAAGGAGAGAAAAATTAAAAGCAATACTAAATAACTTAAGAAGTTAAAGAAAATAATCATAATTGATAATAGTAAATCAATAAATCTTAATTAAATTAAAAAATGAAAGCATTACAATCTGAAGACGGAGCGGTTGAATATTCATAAAATATATGAAAATCC
Organism: Oxytricha trifallax; assembly: GCA_000711775.1. Lineage (NCBI taxonomy): Eukaryota > Ciliophora > Spirotrichea > Sporadotrichida > Oxytrichidae > Oxytricha > Oxytricha trifallax. The sequence goes on from ARYC01004648.1 coordinate 48,016, forward strand.
AGTTTATATATCTTTTTATTTTTAAATACTCTTACTACAATAAGACAGGCCAGTGTTTATGATTGACAGAGACTTCAGAAAATAACAGATATAGCTTAAGTATATTTATGCTGATGAAGATCTCTTCGAGGGATATAAAAAGTTGGATAGGCTGTTCGGTATTTTCCGTTTTAATTTGTATTTAAAATTATTCTATCTCTCATTAATATAGTTGTTTTTAATTTCTATTTTAATAAAATATTGTATAAATATCTCGAAATGTTAAAGTTTAGCTTCGGTTTCGGTAATAGACTTCAAATCACTGCAACTAAATTTTTACCTAAAAAAGAACTCGCTTGCGAGATACATTTTTAACTATGAATTGAACAATTTTTACCAGAATTGGGTACGACTAAATTGACTGCAATATATTGTATAATTAGAATTTGAATATATTATCTAATACTAATTAGCTTTAAGTAGATCATGCAGAATTATAGAAGATATTCAGTTTATCAGATCATCGTTTTAACATTTAATCAAATTCGATAATAACCTAAAAATTTAATAAGTAATCTTATGTATGTAATTGTGAAATGAAATTTGTTAAAAAAATTTATGAATTATTGAAACAATTTTCATTTCACAATTACATAAAATCTCTTTTTGCATTTCTCCAATGATTTTTGTCTTTCATTTGATTTATCAATTGTTATATATGATCTTAATTTATTTAATAATTAATGGGAAATCTACTTCATTAATTAAGAATATTTTAATATATACAATAAGTTGTTATATGCTGTCCAAATCAGTTTCGCATCGACCAAAATAATATTATTTGCTCTTCCTTTCCCTCAAAAGTTCACATATCCAGATTAAATTTTCTATTTCTCTTACAAGGTAATATTCTAGAGTTTTCCAGTTTGATCCTTCCCATTTAATTGTAATAAATATAACTAATTGCAATTGTGAAAAGATTATCAAAATGTTTCAAGACTCTGTATATAAAATATCACCTATAAGATCGGTAAATACCTTGTAAATTTTGACAAAATGAATGCACTTTATCTATAATTTCTTCGATTGTTGATAAAAACAGTGAGGGTCAATACGTTAATAGGTAATCTCAGAGCTACATGATCTGCAAAAGATAACAGCATCTTTCTGAATTACCTTTTACACTAATTTTAACTTTCTATAGAAAGAATGCCTTCAGAACGCTTAAGAATGAAAATTGGTCAATATGCAAAATGAAGGCGCTTTATATTATGAGAAATATTTAGATTTCTTGCTTAAGTTGATATAGGAAACGAAAATTAATATTGACTATATGCTAAGCAACTGTTATATTATTCGCAAATAGAAAAACTCTTATGATTAACTACTTCAATATTTGGTTTAATGCCTACTCCTTTTAAACCATTTCAATTATTGTAAGATTTATTGGGATCGACAAACGTAGTCAAAAGACTTTTTTAAAAGGAAGAGATGTTAAGGCAAAAACTATGGTTTTATAATGTTACCTTTTGATTTAATTGAAAAATTGATAAATAATTAATTATATTAAACAAAATGAAAATGACGAAGATGCTGTCCATTCAATAAAAATATAATCTACAAACAATATATCAAATAATTTATTTTTACTTGGGTTGCGCCTGGGAAATGCATTAGTGAGAACGATAAAGTTTCAGCAGAGGCACAGAAAACATGGTCAAAGAGTATACAAATATGCAAATGGTGATATTTTAAAAGGAACATGGAGGATGACAAATTTTTGAGATATATTTTCACCAAAAGTAGTTAAGCTAATTATATATATATATTATAAATCTAATTTCTTTTATTTTCTCAAATATTTATTATGAATACATTTTGTTGTTTAAAATAAAGCATTTTTAGTTTTAATTCTAGTTTATCTTCAGTTATTTTTTTTGTTTATACAGCTAACCATTTATTTTTATTTCTTTATTATTTTAGAAGAAAAATCATGCAAAAATTATTTCTGTCAAAAAAATTCTTAAACAGACAGATTATTGTTAGGAAAAATATTTTTAAATGATTATTTATTGTTAATGCAAACTGATAATAAATGTTTATTTATTAACTCATATTAATAATGAAACTTGCACAACAGAAGCTTAAGGCATTCCAGATAAAGAATAAGCAAAAATATATATATAAGAATCAAGCCTTTACACTCAATTTTTTGTGACCAATCCTTTTTATTCATTCTCTGTCTTTGTCTTTGTTTTATTTTCTTTCTAATATTAGTTTTCAAGAGAGCTCCCGTAAGGAATTTCTCTATTATTTCATCTTTGCCTTAATCTTTTCTTCACTTTTCTTCTCTTCATAAGGCAATCAATTTCGATATTAAATCCAAAATTTTTAAAAATCTGAATATTAGCAATACTGAATTTCTAAGTTTAATTTTTAGAGGCGGTGCCTACATATGATCCAATTGTTACATAAAATTTTGGATATTTGCGTATTATTCAGCAGACAGTTGAATAGAGTGCTAATCTTTAAAAATCCTACTTAGTAAATTATTTTTCATTTCATTGTTATAGTAGGAGAGCACCAAAAAGAATAGAAATTTGTATGAATGTTATCAAATGAAATATGGGAAGTCTTCTTTGTGGCTGAGTTTATGATTATAGGTCTGGTCAGAATCAAAAAAACCGATCTAAGACTTTTCTTTTTGAAACTTGCAATCAAGATGATAAAATGGCGAATACTTAAAATTTTTACGGTATTATCAACTTTTATAGTTTGAGGTTCTGAGTATTTATCTAATAATTCTATAGCTATTATCTCATCTTATAGTTGTTATTGTTTAGAAGGATTTGTGAAATCTTTTAAAAATTGATATTTAAGTGTTAACGATTTTAAGTACCTGCGATCTTCATTAATACAATACTTTGCTAGGGTAGTTAGTTCTCTGGTCTGGTCTTGAACTATTTTAAGAAAAAATTCTTTTGGAAGGATTTTTTAGATATTGCTGTTGGGTGGTGGTTATTTAAGTTCCTTTTCTAATAATATTTAAACTTTTATGTACTTACCGAAGAAGTGGAATTTTTAGCCTCTGGTGAGTTTTATATAAAATTGGGAGAATGTCTATATTTTAAATTTAAATTCTTGATTATATATATTTATATAATTGTGTACGTAGCTTTTTCGTTTTGCTTTCAATTTAAAATGTGGAGGCTTAGATTTTATTGAAAATTTTTACTTCGACCATTCTTTTTGCTTAGTCTTCGTTTGACTTTATATATTCAAAAATCTTAAAGTCTGGGTTGGTGCTTATATCAATATATTTATCATTTAAAAAGTGGATGCTAATAGTCATTTTTCTTATAAGTCTTGACTTAGCCATTCTTTGCAGTCTATTTTTTTTTGATTTTGTAAACAATACTATAATAAATTATCGCTTTTATTTAATTCCTTCAAAGTATAATTCTACATTAGTATCTTTGAGATTTGTGATGCCAAATAAATCAGGGTAAGTTCCTTGAACCCTTGAAGTCGCTCTTAATCATAGTCGTGATTAGATACTTTAAAAAATGTTTTTTATATCTTTATGTATATTTATATTTATCACATTGAAATTAATATGATTGATCTTTTCAGTTGAATTTATATATATTTTTATTGAATTAATAATTAATTTCTGCAATTGACAATTTTCTTTTTTTTATTTCTGTTTTTAAGATAATAATTTTATAAATAGAAATAAAGATATATTTAACTATAATACCCCTGGTGCAAAATTTTTTGAAATTAAGGTGGTTGTATTAAAATGATTAAGAATTAAGTTAATTATTAAACTTTTGAATAAATTCAAATTAAATTAGGATTGAAAAAGTAAAAAATGATTAAGAATAATTTATTTGAGAAAATATATTTTTGTTAAGTAAGGATTGGGTTTTGTTAGAGATTGAAGTATATTCATTATAATGATTTTAAATATGCAAATTTTAAATAATATATTTATAGTAGTGTTAAAATTTAAAATAAATGCTAAAGCAATCTTTAGTTTTAAAGCTGTTAATTTAACTATAAACTTAATTGATCTTAGATCTTGAAAATGTCCATAAAATGTCCTGTAAATGTCATGTCCGGACATTTAGATCACATTCTGAGAGGTTATGGGGTTTGTAAAATTTTAAAGATTCTTCTATTTTAGAATATATACTGGAATGAAGTTTATGGACTCATTAGTGCTTTTTTTAGATAACAAATTTAGGGCTACTTTAATTGATTTAGGGTAATTAATTTTTAAGCAAATCTTTAGGTAAAAGATTTTGCTGATATGCTGAGAGTTTTGAGTTTCTCATTCAGATTTTTATTCCAAATCTCACTGATGCTTATAGGATCTGAAATCAATTTCGGAAGTTTACTCAACGAGATTATCAAGATTCATCCAAAGACTTTGATCATTCTCAAGGATGAAGGAATCAATGATTTTTATAAGAGCTCTTGAGGATTTCTAATCTTCTTTAATTTTCTTTGCCTAAACTATCAGCTTCTCTTGTGATTCGATGCTCACATAAAAGTCTTAGCAAATGTAGGTGTAGATGATTATGCATGCACAAGCATAGAGATCGATTGAGGGATCTCCTTCAGTAAATTAGCCGTCTAGTGGCATAAATGGAATATCCTCAGAAAAGCTAAATAAGCTTATGTTCGAATGTAGTCTTGCTTTTTTAAAGTTTACAATCCTGATTTCAAGAGGATCCAGATCTATAACAAGATTCTTAGGATTCAAAATCCTATGTATAAATCCGAGACTATGAAGTTCTTTGAGACCATTTAAGATCCCGAGACATAATTATTTAGCCTTTCTTGAATGGAAGTTAAAGCGCAGAAAATCATAATAATTGTATACGAAAACTTAGTATGCTAATCCTAAATGATCTTCTCCTTTTACTACGTGCTCGAGAGCTATTACGTTTAGGAATCCCAGATCCTTGGCATTCTTGGTAATAGCATATTCATTGCTGAGATTTATTTGCAATTGCTGCTCATCAAGGAATCGTAGTTCGCTGTAGAGTCTGTAGTAGGTTTACTTGAAAGATAGCGTTCCATAAAATGAGCGCCCATTGATTTGATAGGACTTGGGTTTTAAAGCAATAAATCTGAGATTGTGGAAAATTGGAATCATCAATTGTGGTTCTAGGTCGAAAGATTTAAGAAAGTCAAGATTGTAGTTTGATCCTTTATCCTCAATTTTGTTTTGTTATAATTGGGAATGTTTATTCTCAATTAATTATTATTCAGATAGTTTTTATCTTTTCAGAGGTTACTTGTTTTGAAGAGATTCTCTTGATTGTGTGGTGATCTTGCTATTCATCATCGAAGATTGGTCTGACTCATAACTGGAATCTTGAGATTGCTTCCTAGATAAGCTTCACTGCTAAATTTATTTCTAAGATTTTTAAGACTTTGGTGATCCAGGATTTGAGGGATGATAATCCCGAGAATGCCTATTAAGATTGCTCTTGGAAGCAAACGATTTTCCACAACTATCGCAGTCATGCTTTTTCTCATCTGATGCTTCAGGTACCTAACTAGCTTTCCTTGATCCTGAAGTAAGTAATTGATTAACTTGCTTTTCTTATAGTGTATTTTG
>ARYC01004650.1:0-12951 GCA_000711775.1 Oxytricha trifallax
TTTTGATTTTGAAAAAAACATAGATGTCAATGATTATAACAGAATGGATGCCAGTGTAGCGGTTGGTGCTGCTATTGATATCCGAAAAATCAGTCTGGGTGCGCGTTATAATTATGGTGTAACCACTATTGGCAAAGAAAGAGACTATTTGGGGAATACCTATAGATTCCCCGATGCAAAAAACAGCGTGCTGAATGTATACGTTGCCCTATCTCTTAATTAATTATATTTCAACCACATTTTTTCACAATTAAAAACACATCTATTATGAGCAGTCTATTGTATATCATCGCAGTAATTCTGGTAGTTTTTTGGGCAATTGGCTTTTTTGCTTATAGTGCCGGATCCATTATTCACTTATTGTTAGTCTTAGCTATTATCTCTGTTTTGTTACGTGTTATTCAGGGACGAAGAGCTTAAATTTTGTTTTAGTGCTCCCTATAGTTTTGTACATTACTTGACTCAGTACAAAACCTGAAACCACAGAATTAGTTCTGTGGTTTTCGTATTTCAGGAGGCCTTATTTTTTCTTTTTATATGCAACGAAGCATAATCTACTGTTTTAAAGGATCTTGTAATCAGTACAAATTAAGAACGGATTTATTTAAATTGGATGAAACAAATTAGTTTAAAGACACTATTTTTGATTACATATTGTTCATTTGCCTTGATACACATTGAGTGAATATTATATTGAATTTAAATAGTATAGTCATTTATTGACGGATCGATTAGGCATAGATATGCTAGTTCAAATAACAAAGCCATGTAGAACTATTAAATAGAAAATTTTGAAAAAAAAGTTTGAAATACGATTAATAACTGAAGAAGATACTGCTGCTGTACTTGAAATTTATCGTCCTTTCGTATTGCATACTATAATTTCTTTTGAGTATGAAGTTCCGTCTCATCAAGCGTTTCGGCAACGAATCCATAACAATATAACTGACTATCCCTGGCTGATTTGTCTGTATGAAAATGAAATCATTGGTTATGCTTATGCCAGTCAACATCGATATAGAACTGCTTACCAATGGTCGCCGGAATCGACTGAGTATTTATCACCCAAAGCACAGGGTCACGGAATTGCCCGTATTTTGTATGAAAGCTTATTTGCCATTTTACGACTTCAGGGCTATTTTAATCTGTATGCAGGGATTGGATTGCCTAACGAAAAAAGTGTTGGTTTTCATAAAGCTATGGGCTTTGAAGAAGTAGGGATTTTTAAAAAAGCAGGTTATAAGCTGGGTAACTGGCACGACACACAATGGTTTCAACTTCAATTATGTCAGCACATTGATTATCCTCATGTACCCCATAAAATGGATGAAATAGCCATGACAGATACATTACAAAGGATATTACATTCTGCAAATGAAAGAGCAAACCTCATCACGCATAATATTTCAGACCCTATATCCATTTAAGCATATTTATTAACAAACAGCCTGATAATGAATGATGTAATGATTTATCAAGTAAGGCACAGAAATCATGAAATCGATTGTCAAATAGACCGATAAAAGGCAATCTCTAATATCAAATATTATGGATCAGTCAAAACTTGCGGTAGCTGTCTTTGATAAAAGAGCCGACGAATACGAGCAAAAATTTATGGATGTCAGCCATTACAGCGAAAGCCTTGACTTATTTTGCAATATTTACCCGAGGACTGATAAATGCCTGGAAATAGCATGTGGACCGGGAAATATTACCGCATACTTATTGAACAAAAGAAAAGACCTGAAAATATTGGGATTGGACCTGGCGCCCAATATGATTATGCTGGCCCAAAAAAACAATCCCGAAGCGAGCTTTCTGTTGATGGACTGCAGAGATATCAAACAACTCCATAAAAAATACGACGGAATAGTTTGTGGTTTTTGTCTGCCCTATCTCAATAAAGAAGAAGCCATTCAACTTATTGAAAATGCCTCAAGTCTTCTGAAACGGGATGGCCTGTTCTATCTGAGCACAATGGAAGATGACTATGAAAAATCGGGAATGCAGACTAACAGTGCAGGAGACAAACTTTGGATGCATTATCATCAGGCAGATTATTTATTGAAAGCGTTGGAAAAACAACAATTCAATGTTATTTTCCTCAAAAGAATGGAAATCTTAAATACTGACAAGAGTGAAGCGGTAGATTTAATCATTGTTGCAAAGAAGCTGGAGCAAGCAATGTAATTTGATGATTTAATCAATTAAATCGGATTTATTAAAATCTACTTGATTCAAGTAAATTCACCCGCATCGCATCATTCTCTTTACTTCTGTATTAATCAGTACCCACTTGTTGTTCACTTTATAAAGTGTATAATTCAATATTACATTGTCTTCGAAATTCGCCTGAACAAATGCCTTGTTTTTTATACTGTTAAAAATAGGAACAGAAAATTTAAGCTCAGGAGTCTTGATTTTTCCATTTGATTTAAATTGGATTTTATTTTTAATTGACTGATGCATTTGAATAACTTTCATACTATCAATCTGAAATACTAAATACAAGGAGTCGCTTGGATTTTTCGACGAAATTACCCCTGAAGCAACTAAATTTGATAGGGAAGTATAAGGAAAACCATTTTCAACAGGAGGAAGTAAAGAATTATCGAACTCCTCATATTGCATTTGAATATTTAAAATATCAATTTGAGAATTTAATGAAAAAATTTTCCTTTGCTTTATAAAAGCGATGTCCTGAGTAAGAATTTCAGAAATTATCTGGTTATATTCATTTTGATCAGATAATCATAACAATCGAGGGCAAATGTTTTCATGCTCGATAGGATGTAAAGTTATGACTCTCTCATAGTTTTTTGAGCGACCTTGACATACTCGAACCTTAGGTATGCATGGTCATCAGGATAATTTTCAAGAGCAGATGATCTGGAAAGCACACTGCCATCACTCATTTCTATGTTAGAACGTCTATCGAGAAACTAGAACGTCACAGTTTTATCTTTTTAAACTTGAAAAGTATTATCAGGAACCCCCAAATCCTTAGGGTTCTAGTTCATCAAATTTACTTGCTGGCTTTATCTCTTGGCTTCATCCTGTTGCTTTCTCTTTGCTTTTTGTTTCTTGTTTCTCCTTATAATCAGGGAAATTATTTATTCCAGCAACATTTCCTTAGCTGGCCTTGTTGACTTCAATTTAATCTAATTTCAATTGGTGCTTCATCAAAGTTATATAATTTTCAGCCGCGTCTTAACTGATCTCTGAAATTTAACTAAATTTGCTTGTTGAACAGGATCTTTTTTTGTAAAAACTCTGAAATAATCATAAGAACCAGTGATGCTATATTAATCCTTTGAAAGGTCCTTCATCATTTTTTCAATTTGATCCTACTGTTCTTAGTAAGTCAGAGGTGTGCAAGCACTTTCAACAATTTTCTTGTTGTATTGCTTCAACAACCTTTTACTTAACTGCTCATGATCCCTAATAAACCTTGACGATGTCTATTAAGATTGGAATTTGCTTTAGCTCAATGCAGCGATAAAATGATTGTGGATGTCATTCAAACGCTGCTGTGTGAATAAATTTAAAATTTGCTAATGGCATGTCTAATCGTGCATTTAACTATAGTACAATTGCACATGATTTTGCTGCTCATAAACTTCTTAGTTGTTGGAAGCATCACCCTTTTCTCTCATGAATTTCATTGATAGAATTGAGTGGTGGTGTATTTGGAAGTGGTGGTATGTTTGTATGAGGAGTAGTGACATTTTGATTTTTCTTGGCATAAGATTTTTTCTTTGATTTTTACTTATTCTTAACTGAAGGATCTATTTGCAACTTTGCAAAAACTCTTTGCTCATAAGCTTCTCTGTTCTTAATGTGAGCATCATAAATAGTTTAGAATTAAGCATACACTGTTTTCAATTCAATTTCTGTGACCTTGAGCAAGCTTTTCAAAGTTTGATCGAATTTCATCATGGAAGATTCCTCATTATCTTTTTCCTTTCGTTTGTACACATTAATGATGTTTTTCTTGCCTTAAAAGATAGCATTGTTGACATAGTGCAACTTCTTGTTGATTTAGCATTGAGGAAAAAAAAAAAAAAAAAAAAAAAAGAAAAAAAACAAAAAAATAAACTACCATTTTCCTAAATTCATCATAATCTGAGTATCGAGTTCCCAATATTTCATAATCGTTTTTAGAAATTTTCCCCTTATAATTCTTGAGTTACAATTATGCAGCTTTTGAAGGTTGAGTAACAAAGCAAGAGTAAGCCTTCTAAATGATATGCATCACATCATTATGAGGAGAGTCTTTTGAATTGTAAAGCTTCGTTAAGACTGTATTGATACACATGCTCCATAGATCATCGCACATCAACAAAAATGCCAACATAGATCCTTCAAACATCTTAGCTTTGTGTTGACCACTTTTATGAATAGTGAGCAGGGTATTTAAAAGAATTTAAAAAGCGCTTGCGCCTCTAGCATACATTTCTTATATTTGAGTAATCGATGTCGATTCAAAACTAAATACCATAGGAAAGTAAATCTTATAATAAGAAACATCAGCAGGCTCCTTAGCATTAGAGTGAAGATAACTCATTTTAATAAAATATATTATTATTTTAAAGAATATTCATAGATATTGTGATTTAGATTTATTAAAATTAAAATAAAAATGAACGCAGCTCAGAGATCCAAAAAATCAAGCAAGCAATCTGAATAACTATCGCAATCTTTGCAAGAGCTATCGCAACACTCGATCGTCAGCGACGATCATCTAAGCCAGTATTTATTTCAAAACATCAAGCAAAGTTGAATCAAGGTTTAAGATAAGCAAATTACGAAGTGGGGACCTGTGATTTTAGGAAAGAATTTCGTGCAAGTGGTTGCTCCTGCAAAATATTCATACAATACAGGAATTCTGCTCAACTCTGGTGAGGTTCCTCCTCAAGTGGGTTCCTTGCAAGGAGGTTTGATCATATAGATGCCATTAGAAGGAATCGATGCATATTTGAAAGATGTTATAGATTTGAAGAGCTTGCTCAACGACGATTCCCTCTGCTAATACCTTGAGCAGTTCTTAAATAATTTTCGCAAATCAAAGTTGGTAAGTAGAATAATCTAAAATTTAAGAATAACTCTAATGCAAATTATATTTAGATATCTGGATCTACTAAAGATAAGCAATCAACCCAATTGATTCAAACTAGATTTCTATCTCTGATTTAAAATTCAAAGCAGCTAAACTCTAATCATCTTTAAGAAAGAAATCCCTATTTAAAGCCTCGAGAAGCAAAGCTTGCACATAAACGACTTGAGATAGTAAGAATGTATATGAAGATTAGTTGAAGCCAAAGTAAATTTCTAAGAAGTTGCGAGTGACAGCAGAGTTTGTATCAAGAACTGTTGAGAAGTTTAAGCATGAATTAAGAACTTAAGTATTGCCTCCTTAAGAACCTAAAAAATCTGGCAAGAGGAGGGAGAGAAATAATGAGCAGCTGGTTGCTGCAGTTGGCGAATGCATTGAGGAAGTTGGGATTTATCAATGCACTGGAAGAAATATACATAATAGATTGCAAGAAATGAAAACGAGTTCGCCATCAAAGTATACATTCAAAGTGCCTTGCATCTCAACGATTCATAAAATTCTCAAGGAGTAGTTTCAATTGAAGTTTGGTAAGACAGAAGCAGCGAATATCAAATATAGAGATCCTGCTTACAACAGTAAGCGCTTGTGGGTGAGTTGACTACTGTCATAATTCTTAAGTGAGGATGCAGTAATTATATCAGTTTATGAAAGTAATTTCAGATCCGATTACTTGCCTCCTAAATAGTGGGCACTAAATCAAAAGAGCATTCTTGGTAAGAGGAAGAATAATGAGAGCAAACTCATCGCAAGTAAAAAGTATAGTAGAATCATCGCGAGCGATAAGGAGCTGCAGTATGGAGAGATGCTGCTTGGCAAGCAGTTGAATGAAGAATATTGTTAGAAATTTTCAAATGAATTGGATGCAGTTCCATTTATAAAATCAAGCGAATTGGCTGCTTAAAATACTTCATAAAACATTAATCTATAAACTGCTGCTCAGGCCTCACTGTCATCCAACCATCATTCACTCTTTCAGAGTAAAGCAATACCAATTTCAAAACCCCATTCTAGTAAAAGCAGTTTGACTAAGTTTGCAAAGCAATCTACTTTTAAGATATCACAGAAATCATCAAGCAGCTCTAAAGTAAGCGATTTGATATTAATTTTAATCGAATAATATATAGAAGTCAGTCATTTTATAAACACCACCTCGCTAGAATTTTAATTCAAAGCATAAACAACTTAAGGACCTATCTCCTATACCAGAAGTTGCTGACACTCCTAAGAATCAATCAAGCACATTGAAAAAATTTAGAAATTTGAAGCTGCAGAGCACTGCCAAGAAAGTCACTTCAGATGATGAGCAAATTGAAAGGATTCACTCAGGGCTCACTCCACTGATAGAAAAGGTATCAAAACTAAAGTTGAAATCAACTTTGAAGAAATCAAGCAGTTCGTTGTTGGGTTAGAGATAACGAGAAGTGATTCAGTTGACTCCAAGAAAGCTATCGCTATCAGTTTTAAGCAGCTCCAATATCGATGAGAGTAAGTACAAGAAGTTGAATTTGGAAGTTGATGGTTGTTGCATGATGATGATTTCAAATATACTCATTCTATTGCGGACGAAGTCAAATCATCTTGCTATCCTTCGTACTGGCCAATATATAGAATTGATGTTATAAAGAGCGAGAGAGTTGCAAATCATAAGATGACATCTTGGAGTTAAGCGATGCTTTCAACTACCATGCTTGATGAAGATATCCTGAAGATATCTCTTTGGTTGTATAGTTCCTTGTTGTATGGATCCAGATTGTATGAATCCAAGTTGTAGAGATCCATATTGCATGACTCCAATCATATATTGTATGACTCCACCATAATGTTGTATGAATCCAGCTAATACAAATTCAACATAACATACATCTAAACTCATATCATTATGCATACTTCCATCAAACTACTAAGATGATAAATCAACTATCGTTTTAATACCTATTCAACTATAATTATAGATGATCCATCACAAACTCATAACCAATTTGAAGAATCCAAGGAATGTGATAAACTCTATACATTGATGCCATATTAAAGTCAACTTGATCTTACTTATAAACCAATCTCTCAATATCAAAAGGACATGCTTGCAAATTTAGGCGATTATGGATAGAAAGCAAAACAGTTGTCGATTGCAAAGCAAACTGTGAAAAGATAATAATATTCGATGAGTTTGATAGCTGCGATCGCAGTTGACAGAGTGGTCTCCACTTAAATAATTGAGGGAGGTTTTGATTCAGTGCTGTTTGAGAACTTTATATATCAGACGCTGAGAAGTATAAGAACTGACAAAGACTTGTGAAATAAGAAGGTGGTGCTCTTGATGGATAATGCTATAATTCATAAATATTCAGAGATGCTTGCGAATGCTCGTCGCTTCAAAGTCAATGTACTTTTCAACGCAGAATACTCGCCCTGGCTCAACCCAATCGAATAGTTGTTTGCATACATCAAGAAAAACCTAAAGCAGCAGAACATTAATAGCAAGTAAGTATATTGCGATTTAAAATATATAGAGTGCAGCTGGTCAAGCGCATCCAAGAGATTATCAAGAATATGAGTGAAGATGATGTTAGAGGACTCTGGCATTCAGCATAAAAAAGTGGATACATTCTCTGAGGTATGGCTTTGTTTGAGATTCTACTCAAAACTTAGAATTGCACCTTAAAATGAAAATTCTATAAGTGCATATAATTCATGCATCATCAATACTACTGCAACTACAACTACTGCTGCTATTACTACTGCTACTAATACTGTCATCATAATCAATGCAAATATTTATGGGGATCCCTTGAATTCGCAGTTCTTACAAGTCTTCTCAGATATTTATGAATTCTTGGCAAGTATCATCCAATTACACATGAGTACGCTCTGTATTGTAATACTCTATCACCTCAAAGTGAAATCCAGAGGAGTTGAGCAAATTTGACTATAGTTATACAAAACTCGTTTTAAATACAACTGTTCCAAGAATTGCATAATTATGCGAGGGAGGAGATAAACTAAGCATTAGACTTTTCGAATTATTGAGAATGCATTGATAATCTAGCAAATTTCCAACTTCTGCTCAATTGTTTTGATCAGCATTCTTTTATAGGCAGTGCTGCAATCAAGAACTCTAAAACCTCGCAATTTTTGACAGCATTGACCAATATCAATGATTTTCGAGATTTTTGACTACTCTGCTCAAAATGGGGTTTTGGTCACCATATTTTTGCGAAAAGTGACTAATAATGCAAAATTCAGACTAAAGACCTAGATTTTTCAAATTTTTGACCAGCTTTCCCTAAAATGGTCATTGTCACAACAAATCTGGGGTTTTGGCCACTATTTTTGACAATTTTGCTCGATCAATGCATTTTGACCACTTTATGGCCATTCTACTAATATATGACAGACATAAATAAAGACATATCAATATTAGTCAAAAACTGAAAATTTCTATGTTTTGACAGATATCTATTTCCAAATTTGCGTCATTTAGAACTTATTATATCAAATAAAAACTCTACATTTTGACACCACAGTTCTCACGCTTCAAATGTTGACCACTTTTTAATAAAAATAATAGCTACGCAATATTGCACCATGTTACGCATAAATAAAGACTTATATTCATACACTAATTACATTAGCAGTAAATATTAATATAATTATTTTTGAATTTTAATTTTCACAATTCCCCGATTCGAATGTATTTTATCAATAGTTAAATTATAAACCTTATAAAAAAATAATATTCTAATAAAATGTAGTAATAGCTATATTAGCTAATTAAATTTGTAAAATTTTGAATAGAAATGAAATTCCTTTGAAATATTGAGAAATTTTAATTTTAAAATTAAATATTGTAGAAATACATTATATTATAAATTTATTTATTATAAATAAAAATCGTGGTAATTAAAGTAAGCCAATTTAAACAATATTGGGCTCATTCAATATAGAACTCAAAATAAGCTGGACTTTATTATTGGCAGGAGTATTTTATCGCATCTCTTGAGCGAGATAACTCGACTTTAATTTAACACCTCTAAATTCATTAAATTATGCCCTCACATTAAAGTTGAGTTATCTCGCTCCCGATATGTGATAAAATAGTACCGCCAATAATAAAGTGTATCTTATTTTGAATTCTAAATCGAATGAGCCCAAGATCGTTTAAATTGGATAACTTTAACAGCCACGATTTTTATTTATAATAAATAATTTTATAAATAATTTTCCAAATTCAAATATATATCTACAATAATGATGACATCATCTGGTAAAAAGAAATTAGTACTGTCATAGCATAAAATATTTATAAAATTTTTAGATAGATTTCAAAATATTAATATTTAATTTTTGATAATAACTATTCCATTTTTCTAATATTAATAGAATACATTTGCAATTTGGTTATTTGACATAAACTAATTAATTAAAATTTGTACCAATTAATTTTGAGAAAACCCATACAATAAAAAATTTATTCAATAGAGGATTCAAATTTAGCCAAATTTTATAATTAGCAGTAGTATTTTATATCATTCGTTAAACGAGATAAATCGACTTTAATTTCTAGCATTTTCTTTTGTAAATTTGAAGCAAAAATTAAAGTCGATTTAACTTAATCCAGAAATGCGATAAAATAGTACCATTTTAAAAGTAAATAGCTAATTTAAAGTGCCCATCCAAAATATTTATATTTTTATATTAACAGAGTTGAACTTTTAGAAATAAGAATGGTTTTGTTTGTTGATTACAAGGGGGAATTAAATTAGATAAATAATAAATTTTAATTTTTTAAAAAAAACTTTCATAAAATAATTATGTCCTTAAAATGGTTATTAATAAATTAAATAGCTAATTAAAAAAAAAATTTTATAGGAAAAATTTACAAAATCAAATCCTTTATCTCTTATTTTATTTATTAAAAAATAATTGGGAAAATTAATTTAAAATAACTCATCTTGTTAATTATAATGCGAAGTAAATATACTTTGCTGGAAGCCTAATAATAATATTTATAATATTTTAATATTAAATTAAACATATAATTAATAACAGAGATATTACCTACTACACCAATTATTATTATTATTATTATTATTATTATTATTAATATTATTATTATTATTATTATTATTAATTAACTAATTCACTTTATTATTATTATTAATATTATTATTATTATTATTATTATTATTATTATTATTATTATTATTATTATTATTATTATTATTATTATTAATATTAATAAATATTAAGAATATATTTTATTATCTTGAGTTATAATAGCTTTTCATTTACATTAACAGTATATATAATATATAAATATTTTGTTCAAAATTAAATAATAAATTAAATAACAATGTAAAAATTGGTATAAGTGAAATTTATAATCAAATTACGAGAATAAATTATAATTTAAAAAATAAAACAAAATAGGCAAATAAATCATTTAGAGAGAATTAGTATAGAAATATTTTAGAGCCCGTTCATCAAGTATACAAGAAACTCTGACTACACCGCATAAATTTCGTTTATAAACAATTATTTTCATCAACATACTTTTGCCTGTTTTATTCCTTCTTAAATTTGAAATTTATATTCCTTAAATTAATATCACATGAATTATTATTAGCTTTTTACTTTTAAATAATTAAAAATAGATAAATTAATTAATTATTTATTTAATTAAATTTTCTTTTTAGATTTCTTATATAATTTATCCATTTTTAATTATTTAAAAGTAAAAAGCTAATAATAATTCATGTGATATTAATTTAAGGAATATAAATTTCAAATTTAAGAAGGAATAAAACAGCAAAAGTATGTTGATGAAAATAATTGTTTATAAACGAAATTTATGCGGTGTAGTCAGAGTTTCTTGTATACTTGATGAACGGGCTCTAAAATATTTCTATACTAATTCTCTCTAAATGATTTATTTGCCTATTTTGTTTTATTTTTTAAATTATAATTTATTCTCGTAATTTGATTATAAATTTCACTTATTTTATATAATTTAATCTTAAATGTATTTTTATATGCAATACTTAAATATAATAATATATGATATATATATATATATATAAATAAATCTCTAATTTATCATTAACTATTAATTTTAAAACTTAATTCTTTCATATATATATATTAAAATTCAAATTTTAAAAAGAAACAAATGAGCATTTTATAATTATTTCTATGGTGGTTTCCTTTATATTTGCGGTTTCTTGCCCTCCACGGAAGTTTCCTGCCCCATTATTTAAATTAATATTATTTGGATATATAAGAATTATAAACATATAAATGTTAATATAAGTTACCATATCATTATAATAAATATTTCTCTAATATACAATTTTTAAGGTTTATATTTATTCTTTGACTTATTTTATATTAAATTTAATGTTAAACTAATTGTTTCAATAAATAATTAATGTGACTTTAATTATAATTTGAAATCTATATCAAGGTTGAAACGATATTGGATGCTAGACTACAATTGATTAAATCATTATTTCTGATTTTTTTTCATAAATATATGATACTTTATATTATGCATGTAGCAGGAAAGTTTTTTTTTAGAGCAGGAAACTTCCCCCTTTTTCTTTAAATTTTGCTAAAATAATTTTGATTTATAAAACCCCATAGATCAATTAAAACATGAGTATTGGAGTTAAGAAAAATTAAATAAAAATTAATTATTATTGGCTAATAATATAAATAATTAGGCTAAAATCAAATTTACACACCATGATTGGATTATTTTATAAGGACAATTAATTGAGCCAATAGTTCTAATAATTAGCCCAAAAATTATAATTAATAGCCAATAACTATTAATTTTTAATCTAATTGTTTTTAACTTCAATTCTCATGTCTTAGTTGATCTATGGGGTTTTATAAATTTACATAAATAAATAAAGTAGTATATTAAATTTCAACTCAATGTAAATTACTACTATATTTATTAAAATATATGGATATAAATTATAATATATTTTATACAGATTCGATTTCCCTCATAATGACCTTTGATTTACAAGAACCTAATGTTATTTTATTTAAATTTTATGATTTATAAATAGAATCTATAAATATGTATTTTAATAATAATGTTTATGAGGTGTCGTAGTTGAGTTAGCCATAAAATCTATATAAATAAATCAAAATATTATATTCTTTGAAAATATTTAATTTTTAAATGCTCACCTAGTAAAATCAGGATAATATTTTTCTGAATCTGGTAGTTTCTAGTTATTTGAACTTACCATGAACAATTTTTAATTTTATTTCAAATGAATTATAAGCTCTATTTATAATTTTGTCAATAGTTTTTAATTAATATAATTTTAAAATAAATACAATCATTAAGAATCATATAATGTGGAAGTAAATGACGCCCAAAACTTTGAAATAATTGGGCCTGTTCAAATCCAAGAATCAATATATGTTATCACAGAGATTCAATAGCCTAAAACTTATTAGTTTGATTAGAGTTATCAAATAGATAGCATACAAGGTGAATAATGCGATGATTTGTAATTTGTCTATAGATTAATGTATTATAATTATTTTAATTATTTTTATTTTTTAAAAAAGATAGCAGGTTCCAGGCTTAGATTTTGTCTTCTTTAATAATCCATTTAAAAATGAGTTTTAAGTATTGACTTCAAATCTCAATGATATTGGAAATTATGATTTAAACTTCTATTCTCTCTCGAATAACTTTATTTTTAATAAAATATTGAAAATTTATTTTAAATTATTATAGTTTAGCAATTAGATGACTTAAAGTAGTTCATATAAACTAAAATTGGTTAGTTAGTGTTCAATTTTTAATT
>ARYC01004651.1:0-42294 GCA_000711775.1 Oxytricha trifallax
GCAAGCATAGAAAAGCAAGCATAGAAAAAGCAAGCATAGAAAAAGCAAGAAAAGAAAAGCAAGCATAGAAAAAGCAAGCATAGAAAAAGCAAGCATAGAAAAGAAAGAATAGAAAAGCAAGCATAAAAAAGCAAGCAAAGAAAAGCAAGCATAGAAAAAGCAAGCATGAAAAAGAAAGCATAGAAAAGCAAGCAAAGAAAAGAAAGCATAGAAAAAGCAAGCATAGAAAAGCAAGCATAGAAAAAGCAAGCATAGAAAAGCAAGCATAGAAAAGCAAGCATAGAAAAGAAAGCATAGAAAAGCAAGCATAGAAAAAGCAAGAATAGAAAAGAAAGCATAGAAAAAGCAAGCATAGAAAAGAAAGCATAGAAAAAGCAAGCATAGAAAAAGCAAGCATAGAAAAAGCAAGCATAGAAAAAGCAAGCATAGAAAAAGCAAGCATAGAAAAAGCAAGCATAGAAAAGAAAGCATAGAAAAGCAAGCATAGAAAAGCAAGCATAGAAAAGCAAGCATAGAAAAAGCAAGCATAGAAAAGAAAGCATAGAAAAGCAAGCAAAGAAAAGCATGCATAGAAAAGCAAGCATAGAAAAGCAAGCATAGAAAAAGCAAGCATAGAAAATGGAAGCATAGTAAAAGCAAGCATAGAAAAGCAAGCATAGAAAAAGCAAGCATAGAAAAAGCAAGCATAGAAAATGGAAGCATAGTAAAAGCAAGCATAGAAAAGGCAAGCATAGAAAAGCAAGCATAGAAAAGCAAGCATAGAAAAGCAAGGTTAGAAAAGCATAAAGATACCTCACTCCTCAGGAGAATGTTTTCTCAGGTTTGGCTTGTTTTTATTTTAGTTTGTCTTCGCAATAATGCATTTATGTTGAGGGTCAGTCATTTGATTGAATTTTATTATAAATGAAATTAACTTATTTCAACCACCTTATTCACGAACAAATTATACTTTTATTAAAAAGAGTCAAATAAAATAATTATTAATTTAGGATCCCGAAGATATTAATAATCTGGAAATAATAAATTTGATTAGTAAATTGGCAGAATCATGGGATGAATATAAAAATAAATTGACAACATAGTAACCTAATTTAAAGAACTTATTATTAAAGCCATCATTGAGATGAATCAAGAAATATTGGGAAGGAATAAAGTTGAGTTGAGTGAAAGAGGATCTCACAAATGATTCTCCTCGATCTTGGTCCTAAATGGCAAAGAATAATTTCAACATAAGCAATGGATTATAACTATTAACTTTAATAAGATGAACTAAAAATTCTAGTCTATAAATCTAATGTATAAGAATGGTATTAAAAATTGCAAAGATTTGGTAGTTATGAGAACAAAAAAAGAAAAGAATGATAGAGATGTATAATAAAAATAGAAATATATATCTTGGCTCTTTTATAAAATAATTATGGATCAAAACAGCGGCATGGTATAATTTACTATTATAGCAAATTATGTTACTTAAAAATTCATCAACCAACCTAGATTTAAACCTAGGGAATAACCCAGAATATTGTTAGATGTTGGTTATTATTATGAAAGACTACACTTGTACTTGCATTAGAATTATCAAGATCACCAAAATTTTAGATACTCTAGAAGACTGGATATACATTTAAAATATAGGCTGATCTTTAGACATTAGACGTGAACTAAAAAATGGCAAGAATTGAGAAATTCCACACCTCATATACTGAGGAAGTTAAATGTAGACTAAATATTTAAGAAATTATCAGGTGGAATAAAAGAATAGAAACTTGCAGAAACAATAAACAATAGTTCAAATTAGTATACCAAGAATGAACAAATTATATATAAAAGAGTAAATTAATTCATAATAAGGAAGTGTTATTTTTAATTTAGAACCAAATTAATATAACTTTTTATTAATACAGAATATTATGTAGTTTTTTTTATATTTACAATAGTATTTATAATACAGATATAATAATAAATATAGGAATTTAATTAAATAATAAAAGGTAACAAATTTCTTTTTATTCCTTTCAATATTATTAGCATGAATTAAAGTTATATCTTAACAGATATAATTGGAAACCACTTTGTAAATGCCTACCAATTCAGTCAGTTAGATAAGAGCTAATTTTAATCAAGAGTCACCTCTAGTTACTTCGCTACACTACCTTAACTAATAAAAAGTGTCTTCATCAACAAGCAGTTATGTCGAGAAAAACGTTGGAGTCATAGATATAGTTGTCTTTTACTATAATATCATCACAAGCATTAACAAGGCTTTGTAAGACCTAAAGATAAGGTGAACATCTCTTGCTAGACGAACGACATTTATAACTCTTTATGCAGTTTAGAGGTTTGTTTTAGCCTTATTCATGCAAGAGCTTTGATACATCTAAGGAGAATATAGAATCAATAGCATTGAGCAGAGACCGCCGGCTAAAAAACCATCGAGATTGGAAGAAAAATAATAATAAAATTCTTAGATGTAGAAAACGCCAAAGCCTTTTTCACTTTCTATTCTGATAGTGCAAAAGCCAGGTTAATAGATGCGAAGATGTCATTGAAGAGCACAGAGGCGTCAGAGAAGATGAGAACCCCATTATTTGATATTATAAACTACATAGAGATGACGTGAAAAAGGTTAAGGAAACCGTAATCTCTAGTTGAATAGTGGTAAATCATCGTCGAATGTCTTGACACACTGATAGGAAAGAACTTGTTATTAGATGAAATGGACCAGCGGCATAAAATAATTTATTTGTTTGGTAATAGAATAATATGTATTCTAATACAAAAATTAAGGAAATGAGCCCTTGGGATATATATCTGACTCAGAGATTCTATCCCTGAGTCTTTGCATATTTAATCGCATGATACCACAATTAGTCTCCATTCTAAGGTACCCTACTTCCTTTACAAACTGAAAGTCACACAAATCCTTTTTTCTCAAAATATGTATTTTGATCTTATTTTAAAGAGAGCCTTATATTATTTTTTGTAAGCAAAAGAACAGATACGAGCCTGGAAACTGATGCAGAGGGTTTACTATACATTGCTACTCATAAAAAGCAGCGGAGTCCCTATTAGCTAATTTCTTAAGAATCCTTTTTAAAGAAGCTGCATATCTGTCAACATTCTCACATCGATAAGCTTAAGGGTAGAATTTGGAAATTATTGAAGTGCCATGCAAACAAAAGGAAGGTAAGTATTGCTATGAATCTCACGAGGCTTGTAATCTATTCACTGTAGTTATACGTAATAGTTGGAATTACAGTGTACCTCTTTCGATAATAGACTTGAAAACTTTCACTTTTAAGCATCATACAATGTCTGTTGAATTCGTAAGTTAAGTTGACTAATTTCGTAATAATTCTTTTGCTTAAATAAATCATCTCTCCTATATATATTTATATATTTGGCTATTAAGTTTCGTTAGAGTATTTATTTTCATTTCTCCCAAATTTTAAATTCTTTTACATATTTATATATATAATAACTAATCCAAATTTTAACAAAACAGTATGGCCAGTATTAAGATGAACTCTGTTCACAAATTTAATGCTAGTTAGTATTAGAATTATCAGTATATTTAGGGACAGAATCAAGTTCAGGAATCTAATAGTACAGTTTAGTAATTAATAGTAATACTCAAATTCATAAAAAATACATAAATAATTAATCCTATACAGTTTCATTTGATAGTCGAGAAACAACTAACTTAATAACATAAGAAATGAAGCACAATAAAAAGGAAAGTGAAATAAAGTGATACAATGGATGTGAATAGATTATCTTAAGTTAAAACTAGGGAAATAATTAATTAATGTAGTGTAATTTACAATTATATGTATTCAATTGTAATTGTTTAGAAATACATCTACATATCTATTCTGATTTCTTACTTTGTCTCAAAATTCTGTTAATTATTAATTCTACCATTGCTTAATTCAGTTTAATGAGTAACTTTTAAATGATTACTGTCCTTCTAAATATAAAGAATAGTATAATAAAATGTAAATAAAATTTATATAGCATATTGATATCTCAAGTAAGTTGAAAAATGTATTTTAAATCATAAATCATATTATAATGATTAATGAATTTATATGATTTATTATTATCTTGTATCAATACGAAGTTTTTTATTTTATTATTCATATAATAGACTGTTATATTACGCAGTTAACCAGCTAGATATATTGAAAAAGAAAAAGTTTGCAAGATGTATTTCATAATGATCTGAGAATCAGCGTTAAAATCCCACTCCAAATCAATTGAATGTTTATCAAATTTAACGTGAACATTTATAAATTACTTGATTTTAACATAGTTAATGAGAGGTAATTGCAATGTCTATTTTTTTATAAGTCGTATAAATGTTTATATTATATAGAATAATAAACATATATAAAAAACTATAGTTATTGCTGTTAGTTTCATTGTTATTGTTGTGGATGTTGTTGTTCATGCTATTAATGACTTTCTAGTGGAGTTGTAATGCTTTATTTCAATTTGAATAAAATACATCTATAGAACATCTACATCTAACTAAATTATGACAAATTGATTTTATTTACTTAAATCAAACACATGCCATGAAATATATTATTAATGTTACAATTTATAATTTATTATATCAATATGTTAATTAAGTGTTTAAGTTTAGATGACCTTAAGGTTCCAAATGCAATCTGATCATTCGATATGAATGACTCCCAAGTCATTTAAATCTTCCCTCCATTCATGAAGTTGTCCCCAAGGACACCATCAACTCTTGCTTATAAATGAATCTTGTCTTTCAATTCTAATTTGCAACTTAAATAATTTAATATACATCTATTAAAGACTTAATATACTATTTAATAATTATATTTGTAATGTTAACTGAATGATTTAAAATGATTGCAATGGCTCCTATTAACTCTTGTTACAAGCTGATCACCAAATTAGACGGTGCCTCCTTGGGACAATCCCTTGAAGACACCAAGACGACTCAAAGGACCTCATCGTTTATGTTTAGTGACAGATCATTGACTATCGGGAGCTTACTCATGGACTATGTTTGAATCTACTTAACTGTATTAAATTAATGGAAAATAACTAGTTAAATGGAGTTCAATTATGCGATGATGATAAGGAAACAGCTTGTCAAGTAAAAATAATCAAATTAAGGGATGCCACTATCTGGCAAATATTCAGGAATTAGAGTAAATGCACTCAAATAATCAGGAATACATCTTTAATATATGTTAATAATATTTAATAAATATTTATAAATAAAATAAATATTTATAAATAATATAAAAATGCTTAATGATTAAAGTTTGATTTAGATTGAATGATAAATAGCACTTATATTTTCTGTCCACTTGCTCTTGCAGTCACCAGTCTCTTCCTTGACCGCATATTCATATTTATCTACCTAGATTTACAAATAACAATATCTACTTATTTACTTCTTTGCATATTTAATATAAATGTAATTGTCGCTAAGTTATTTCCAATGGACTTGCTACACAACATCACTTTGCTAGTCTAATTACAAATCAGCTGACTTTCTCTGACGCAATAAACAAGTAGAGCAGTGCTCTAGAGCATCTAAACTGCATGGCCTAGCATTCAATGCAATTAGCTGGATATCCTCGTTTCTATCAACTTACTTATCGTTAAACAACACTTATATATCCATTCTGTGTGAGTCTCATAGGTATTTTTAAAGATAAAATATTATATTAATATATTTAATAGTATAAATAATGATTCATATTATTTATTTAGAACTAATAACACGATATTGCGCACTAAACACTTCTTAGTTTAAGCAAGATCTCACCTAGCTGTTCCCACATTCCTCAATAGCTACCTAAATATGCTTGCATTCTCCAAGTATGGATGTTAAAAGAGTAGCTTACTAATATGACCAATTAATCTTAACTGTGATGTCAAATCTGATATTCCTACAAATCAATCTAGTTATTAATTATAATGTTTATATAAATAATTATTTTAAATGGTCATGTTTTATGGTGATGCTTAATGGTTATATTTATGTAAATGAATTGTGAAACTGTGAGTAAGGTGCTTAAAAATTGATTGATGGAATGCTCGTGATGGATTGTGGGAATACTAACCGTAAATGAGAAGATATTGAAGGAGAGTTTGGTTGATTCATTGTTTTTTAATTTAGTTATTACTTATTACGATGAGTACGATAGATGTTTATATTAATTGTGAATTAAATGTTCTTACAAATATTAATTTGGTATGATTTACTTTAAATTTTGAATAACTAACTATATTAAATCATATTTAAGGAGTACAATTTTAAATAAAAGAATTTAAATATTGGAAAGAATGATTAATATGATAAATGTACTTTGAGATGTAAAAATTCAAAGACATTTGGGGTCAATAAAATGTGAGAGTAATTAATTTCAATATAGATCAATATTTATTACTATATTTATTTGTAATTTAGACTTAAGATTAAATTATCAAATCATATTTCAGTTTTCTGTTGTATTTATTAAAATATTAAAACTCTATTTAATTATTATTATTGGGGGTTCTTCTGCATTTGCTACATTTTAAAGTCCTTTCTATTTTTTCATCAAAATACTAATTTCTTTTACCTATTTTATGAATTATCTCTAAAACAATGTGCCTTTCTTCTAGTTTCAAGAGGAATTCATAATAAAAATTTTCATTTAATATCTGAATTTTTCAACTGCAAGTATGACAAAATCTGCTATTATCAGTAATTTAATTTTGAGAGATATTTCAAATTATTCAAAGATATTTAAATGAAGTATGTTTAAGTAATACAGTAATATTTTTCCCTACAATTAATAGTTTTACTTTTAAATATTATTGGTTTATCAAGGATTCAATTCCCTTATAAAACACAAGTTTTTAACAAGATTAATTAGAGTAAATAGTTTTAGAGTATTATTAAATTTACAGAAGTTTATTAGTTTTTTATAAATTACTCTATTCAAATGATTTTACTCTTTTATTTCTAGTTAGTTGTGTACATGAGAAACCCCAAATTCCTATATTTTATTAATAGTTTTAAAATTAGTTTAGTACTATATTTAAAAAGTGCGTAAGTAAGCATGATAGTAAATCAGCATATCTTTGATCATTCGATGTCCTATTATGCTGAATTAGTTGTGAGGCTATAAGTTACAGCTCTAATGGCGACCCCTTTAGATAGTAATCTAATCAAGGATGATAAGATATAAACGACCAGTACTAATAGCATATAGTCGTGGCAACACTAGTCAAGTATTACCAGCGGGGAGGAATGGTTGCAGAGAGGTGGAGTTATTGACGTATTTGCCATTTTCTGTAACACTATTACAGCCATCAATATCACATGGCTGCAATAAGACCCCATCAGCCTTCAATCGTCTAATGATCTTGTGACCGTCTCTTGCAATACCGACAATACTTGTGACTCTGTTGGCAGTTGGGAGGTTGGTGTTAGTTTATGTCAAGTAGTCCTTGGTGCTTTGGGTGTAAGAAGATCATGATGTAGCAACCCATTTGCGCAGAGACTGTTGGTTTTGCGCAGGACTGAATGAGTAGTAGTGATAGAAAGTCTAATATTCGCTGCTTCCTAAACATTAATAAACTTCAACTCTCTTGGTATTTGAGACTGCTCCCATTAGTGCGAAGATGTCGTATAAGTGCTCCGAAGTGCCAGAGTGAATGGTAAATCTATTGGTTAAAACGGCAACGTGTGCAGCGCACGGTAAACTACTCTAAGATTCCTCCTCTTCCCCATTAGTAGGAGCATTCCATCTTTATACAAACCCTTTAGTATAGCTGAAGAATCTGCAATAGCATCTTACACAGCAAGAGAGGATAGCATGCTGGGCAGAGAGTAAAGGTCCAGCATGTTATAGAGATTCGCAGGTTAAGATTAATTTGATCAGCAATATCGTTACCATTACCAAGGAATTGTGTCCAAAGAGCTCGCTCAATGTTATAGGGTTGTCTATAAAAAAAGCTTAGATATCTTGGCCCCTAAACTAGATATCTGAGTCGAAGATTCCATTTCCGCAAATCGAAACATAGAGAATTGCGTGGTGCCTCTGGCCTCCTCCAAGTCGAGCTTTCGCCCCTTACTTCGTTTGCAATATTGTTTTCGAAATAATCCCTAGATTCGCCAAGTTGACGAGAGTGAACTCATGGACGACATTCATTTTTGTTCTTACTGAGGTTCACAACTTGACTATTTCAACAAAACAAGAGTTGTGGTTTCATTAAAATCGATGTTGCAGTCACACACATGAAGCTTTGCAAAAAAAAATCCAGCATTAGACTACACATTGAGCAGAGAATCAACATTCAACAACTATCATGAATTGACTCAGACGGGCAAATACAGAATATTGAAACTTTCAGGCGACTCTGATTGCGTCTTCCTCCCTTTAGGCAACTCAAGTCTGTATCAGAGAGCTTAATCTTAAAGCAATCGTTGCATGGAAATAATGGCTTGTTTGTGACTAAACATCAGGATACGTGACTGAATCCGAGGCAAACAAATTCACTTTTGCCACAATTCATGGTGCTAGTCTTATTTCCCCACAATGGAAGATAAAAAGGTACATACCATATTATCTTTACATTCCTTGCAGTTAGTCACCTTTGTAGAATTATCGATAAACAATAAGATACTATAAGCATCTATCTATTTCAATTTAATCAATTAAAGTCTTATTCCTATTCTTCAAATTCTTTTATATCTCCACATAAAAGTATTTTTAAAATAATTTCCTGCATTAAAGTCGAAATATATTGCTTTAAATTTATTAGCACAAAAAAATATAATTTAATTTTTAATAATAAAATATGTAAATTAATAGAGAAAAATTTTATTAATTAACAATTAGCTTATTATATATGAAAGATGGATGGCTAATAATATTATTAAATATAAAAACCATTTTTTAAACAAATAATACAAAAAATCCTTGTAATGCCTCTATGGCAAAGAAACTATCAAATATTTTATGATAAAATCAATTATACAACTTAAATTGCATTATTGATAATAAAAATGTATTTATAACATAAAAAAATAATAAACAGAAAAAATATTAAAAAATTAATAATTTAGTTTTTGAATGGAATTCTAATTAATAAGATTTTTTATAAAAATATAATGTTTTACCATATAAAAGAACAAATAATTGATTAATTTAAAATTAATCTATAAAAAAGGAACCTATTTAATTGCCTTGTGATGATAAAAATAAACTAAGAAAAATATAAAATCAAAGTCAGCGCTCTTCACTTAGCTTGAAGCCAGGCTATCTCTAAAAGTACAAATTTGGTGAAGTCCAAAGGTGTCCAGTTTTAAAGATGAGCTCAAAAAACTATGATCTATAGCTTTCTACACCTGGATCAGTTGCCTTAGACCCTGTATGGATGATAGAAGATCTACCTAGATTTGGCATTTTTACTTTCACAATTTTTCAAATCTTGATTTTTCATGAATTTTAAAACTCTTATAAACTGCTCAAAATTTGTTATTCAACCTTTTTATATTAATAATTTATTTTTTTTTCTTCATATCATATGTCCTTATTTATTGCTTTTTTATATATATTATTATTTTATTTTAATTTTTTATAATGATTTAATTATTTTATAATCATTTTTAGTTTTTTATTAGTATATCATTAATTTTAATATCTATTTATATCCTTTTTATATTAATAGTATTCTTTTTTATTATAATTGAGTTATTTGAAAATTAAACCTTAATAATGTATAATTTAGTATGTTCACTAATCTTAAAATATTTTTTATTAATTTTTCTTCAATAATTTAATTAAAAAATTATTCCAAGATTTCATTATTTATACGAATAACCACGTAAGTTAAATTAAGTATATCAATAGATTAATTCGCAATATTATTGTCTTTTAGTTAAGTTTTCTAATTACCAATAAAAATCAATTTGAATGTTGTTATGAAACTATATATGGTAAATAAGGTAAGCTTTAACATACAAGTAAATGTCAAACATAATGATGTTATAAAACCAACCAAGAATAATTTGCAATAAATTAAAATTCATTTATATTTTTTTATCAATTTACATTTTTTAATAATTATATAAACTACTTGTTAAAGACACTCAAATATTAGCTTTTATAAACTGTTTAATAAACAAGTACATTAAATTTTTGAATCTTAATCAATCTCTATGTGACTCTGATAAAATCACTTAAAGCAAACTGCTTTGATGCTATTCACTAATGAATGAAATACTAAAGGATATTATAGTATAAATATGAAATAATAGAGTAAATACTTTTTTATATGCAAAATTAATGCACAAATCCTCTTTCCTCAGAATATTATTTTATACCTTTATTTAATCTATCAAAATCTAATTATACAAATAAAATTTATATGGGTAAGTTTAATTATATATTTTGGGTCTATGAAATCTTACCCTAGAATAAATAGAAGATGTTTAATTTTAAATAAATGCTCCTCAATATTTAATATACTTATAAATGAATGGCAAAGCATTTATATTTATAATAAACATGAGTACCATTTTATTCATTCACTATTAATAACTTTAATAGACTACAACGAAAGACAAACACAACTAATATATAATTTACAAATAATAATTTAACCATGATATTGAACTACAATTTTAAGTTATTATATAGAGACATATTCACTATTTATTATATTTAGCCTTTCCTTTGATTCTAAACTATGGATTCAAGGTAATCATCGTTAATGTTCATATAAACTCCAACTTATTCATCATTATCTTCTTCTTCTTCTTCTTCTTCTTCAACCATCTCCTCATAATCTTCATCAATTTCATTGTTTTCCTTTCCTTTGTTCATATTAAATATGCTATTACTAGTTAATACTTAATTTTATATCTTTGCCACTTTATCTATTATTTAGCAATATTGTGTAAGCTGTTAACCAAATTTATCACTATATCTATATTTATTAAACTAATCTAAGAATTAACTCTTTGCTTTTTGCCAGGTCTATGCTTACCATAATATGAATGAATATTCATCAGGCAGTGCTCAAAGGTCAATGGGCATATTTGAAAATAGGATCTACTAGTTTATCATTTTATGCTATCGTTCTTGCACTTAGCATGGATTCTATATTAAAGTAGTTAATATTATAAAACAATCACATATAAAAGTAAAAGAAAATAATGTGATTATGCAATCAAATTGTATGAATAGCCTTCTAAGTAAAAATAATTTGGATAATAAATATATTATGTAGTTGCTTTGTTTATTAGCGAAGAAAAGAATAAGCTCTTAGATACATTTATGAAAAGCTTGTTGAGTTCTCTCGTTAATATATGTATCCTTTAGTGATACTCATTTAATAATAAAGTCTGTATTTGCAATTGGTAAATATCTATCTTCTACTATAATTTCTTCATTTCTTCTTTAATAAAAGTATGTTGAAATTAGCGAAAAAGAAAATGAAATGCATGAAGTAATAAAATATTAAATTTTACTATATATTTTAGTATCAGTCCTTTATCACTGAAGATATTTCTTTAAAGTAAATCCAGCTCTCTCCATAAGCACCGACTTGCTTAATGATATCAATGGCAGTTTCCTCTGAGATAGTCTTTCCGAAACCAAGCACTTGCTTGATTTCCTCAGATGAAATGAAAACACTGTTGTGACTGTCGAACATTCTGAACGCCTGCTGTAATATTTTTTTGGTGCAGAGATATTTCTCATTCATAGAAGCAACGACGAATTATGAGTAGTCAATGAATCCACTGCCATCAATATCGACAGACTTGAACTTCTCTTTGATATCATACTTATCCATGTTCTTTCCCAAGAGCAAATCGTAACCTTCAAGAATCTCTTCAAATGATAGACGTCCACCACCATTCTAGCCAGCTGCCAAGGAGCATGGGCTTGCATAATTCACCTGCCCACATGCTGAGACCAGGGTGACATGATTGTACTTAGATCAAATGTCAAATTTTTCTTCAGGCGGCAACAATGGGCATAAGGCATTTATAGATAAATAGTATTGCTAACGAAGTAAGTGGCGAACTTTCGAATGGGGGCGGCAAGGGGCACCACGCGATTCACCACCTTCTCTTCTGCGAGGGTGGGGTCTCCGACCAAGACATCTACTCTAGAGGCCAAGATATCTAAGTATCTTCATTTTTCGGACCACTCTATGGCATTGAGCGAGCGCTTTGGGGCACATTCCTTGGTAATGCTAACGATGATGCTGATCAAATTAATCTTAAACCTGCGAATCTCCCAAGCCTACTATCCTTTTTCTCTCTGCCCAGAGCCTTTTCCTCTATCTTGCTGTGCTGGACGCTATTGCAGATTCCTCAACTATGCTAAAGAATTCATTTAAGATTGAGTGCTCTTACTAATAGGGGAGAAGAGGAATCTTAATGCAGTATACACTGCGCGCTGCGCTCGTTGGCGTCTCAACCAATGGGGTTCCCATCCACTCTGGCACTTTGGAGCACTTGTACGACGTCTTCGCACCAATTGGAACAGGCTCAGAGACCAAGATAGTCGAAGTTGATTAATATTTAGGAAGCAGCGAATATTAGATTTCTATCACTACTACTCATTCAGTCCCTACGCTTATACAAACAGTTTCAGTGCAAATTGAGTTGCTTCATTATGCTCTTCCAACTCCCAATGCACCAAGGACTACTTGTCATACGCTAACACAATCCTCCCAACTGCCCGCAAAGTCGCAATATTGCCGGAATTGCAAGAGATGATCACAAGATTGTTGGATCATTCAAAGCCACTGGGGTTCAATGGCAGCCATGTGATGTTGATGGTTGTAATGGTGTTACAGTAAATGACAAAAACTTCTATGTCTCCACTCTCCTCTTCAATTTCTTCAAAGCCTAGTGGGCTCCTAGCTGGTAGGAATGGCACAGTGTTGTCACAACTCGAAGGCATTAATACAGGTAATGCATTCCTAGTCATCCTGAATAAGAATAGTGTCTATGGGGGGTCGCCATTTATAGTTGTTAGTAATAGCCTTCAATAAGGATTAAATTTTATCTCAGATTACTAAATTAATTTGGTTAAATTTTAATGTATAAAGGACCCTCCTAAATATATATAAAAATAATACACTATGTTTAATTTCTTAAAAGCAACAAAATCTCTATATGATAATAAATATTTAATTTAAACTGAATTTGAATTAAAAATAAAAAAAACCTTATTCAATCGCAAATAAAACTTTTATAAAAAAAATAAAAAAATATAAAATCAAGATTAAAATAGGTTTATAATATATGCATACAAATGACATTTTAAGGCCAGGAAACCCAGCGCAACTACGCCAGACTTGAGACACTTTTTGACAGTAATTTCTGATTATTTTTATTTTCTCCAATTTTATCTCTCTTTTGAGTCTTATCTGTGCGGGCAAATTTATTTAATTGTTTTGAATATGCAACTAATTTAGGGGAGTCAATTTTAAGCATGTTTTAGGCAGTGCCGTCGACCACCGACATTTTAAGGCCAGGAAACCCAGCGCAACTACGCCAGACTTGAGACACTTTTTGAAAGAAATTTCTGATTATTTTTATTTTCTCCAATTTTATCTCTCTTTTGAGTCTTATCTGTGCGGGCAAATTTATTTAATTGTTTTGAATATGCAACTAATTTAGGGGAGTCAATTTTAAGCATGTTTTAGGCAGTGCCGTCGACCACCGACATTTTAAGGCCAGGAAACCCAGCGCAACTACGCCAGACTTGAGACACTTTTTGACAGTAATTTCTGATTATTTTTATTTTCTCCAATTTTATCTCTCTTTTGAGTCTTATCTGTGCGGGCAAATTTATTTAATTGTTTTGAATATGCAACTAATTTAGGGGAGTCAATTTTAAGCATGTTTTAGGCAGTGCCGTCGACCACCGACATTTTAAGGCCAGGAAACCCAGCGCAACTACGCCAGACTTGAGACACTTTTTGACAGTAATTTCTGATTATTTTTATTTTCTCCAATTTTATCTCTCTTTTGAGTCTTATCTGTGCGGGCAAATTTATTTAATTGTTTTGAATATGCAACTAATTTAGGGGAGTCAATTTTAAGCATGTTTTAGGCAGTGCCGTTGACCACCGACATTTTAAGGCCAGTAAACCCAGCGCAACTACGCCAGACTTGAGACACTTTTTGACAGTAATTTCTGATAATTTTTATTTTCTCCAATTTTATCTCTCTTTTGAGTCTTATCTGTGCGGGCAAATTATTTAATTGTTTTGAATATGCAACTAATTTAGGGGAGTCAATTTTAAGCATGTTTTAGGCAGTGCCGTCGACCACCGACATTTTAAGGCCAGGAAACCCAGCGCAACTACGCCAGACTTGAGACACTTTTTGACAGTAATTTCTGATTATTTTTATTTTCTCCAATTTTATCTCTCTTTTGAGTCTTATCTGTGCGGGCAAATTTATTTAATTGTTTTGAATATGCATCTAATTTAGGGGAGTCAATTTTAAGCATGTTTTAGGCAGTGAAGTCGACCACCGACATTTTAAGGCAAGGAAACCAAGCACAACTACGCCAGACTTGAGACACTTTTTGACAGTAATTTCTGATTATTTTTATTTTCTCCAATTTTATCTCTCTTTTGAGTCTTATCTGTGCGGGCAAATTTATTTAATTGTTTTGAATATGCAACTAATTTAGGGGAGTCAATTTTAAGCATGTTTTAGGCAGTGCCGTCGACCACCGACATTTTAAGGCCAGGAAACCCAGCGCAACTACGCCAGACTTGAGACACTTTTTGACAGTAATTTCTGATTATTTTTATTTTCTCCAATTTTATCTCTCTTTTGAGTCTTATCTGTGCGGGCAAATTTATTTAATTGTTTTGAATATGCAACTAATTTAGGGGAGTCAATTTTAAGCATGTTTTAGGCAGTGCCGTCGACCACCGACATTTTAAGGCCAGGAAACCCAGCGCAACTACGCCAGACTTGAGACACTTTTTGACAGTAATTTCTGATTATTTTTATTTTCTCCAATTTTATCTCTCTTTTGAGTCTTATCTGTGCGGGCAAATTTATTTAATTGTTTTGAATATGCAACTAATTTAGGGGAGTCAATTTTAAGCATGTTTTAGGCAGTGCCGTCGACCACCGACATTTTAAGGCCAGGAAACCCAGCGCAACTACGCCAGACTTGAGACACTTTTTGACAGTAATTTCTGATTATTTTTATTTTCTCCAATTTTATCTCTCTTTTGAGTCTTATCTGTGCGGGCAAATTTATTTTATTGTTTTGAATATGCAACTAATTTATGGGAGTCAATTTTAAGCATGTTTAAGGCAGTGCAGTCGACCACCGACATTTTAAGGCCAGGAAACCCAGCGCAACTACGCCAGACTTGAGACACTTTTTGACAGTAATTTCTGATTATTTTTATTTTCTCCAATTTTATCTCTCTTTTGAGTCTTATCTGTGCGGGCAAATTTATTTAATTGTTTTGAATATGCAACTAATCTAGGGGAGTCAATTTTAAGCATGTTTTAGGCAGTGCCGTCGACCACCGACATTTTAAGGCCAGGAAACCCAGCGCAACTACGCCAGACTTGAGACACTTTTTGACAGTAATTTCTGATTATTTTTATTTTCTCCAATTTTATCTCTCTTTTGAGTCTTATCTGTGCGGGCAAATTTATTTAATTGTTTTGAATATGCAACTAATTTAGGGGAGTCAATTTTAAGCATGGTTTAGGCAGTGCCGTCGACCACCGACATTTTAAGGCAAGGAAACCAAGCGCAACTACGCCAGACTTGAGACACTTTTTGACAGTAATTTCTGATTATTTTTATTTTCTCCAATTTTATCTCTCTTTTGAGTCTTATCTGTGCGGGCAAATTTATTTAATTGTTTTGAATATGCAACTAATTTAGGGGAGTCAATTTTAAGCATGTTTTAGGCTATGCCGTCGACCACCGACATTTTAAGGCCAGGAAACCCAGCGCAACTACGCCAGACTTGAGACACTTTTTGAAAGAAATTTCTGATTATTTTTATTTTCTCCAATTTTATCTCTCTTTTGAGTCTTATCTGTGCGGGCAAATTTATTTAATTGTTTTGAATATGCATCTAATTTAGGGGAGTCAATTTTAAGCATGTTTTAGGCAGTGACGTCGACCACCGACATTTTAAGGCAAGGAAACCAAGCACAACTACGCCAGACTTGAGACACTTTTTGACAGTAATTTCTGATTATTTTTATTTTCTCCAATTTTATCTCTCTTTTGAGTCTTATCTGTGCGGGCAAATTTATTTAATTGTTTTGAATATGCAACTAATTTAGGGGAGTCAATTTTAAGCATGTTTTAGGCAGTGCCGTCGACCACCGACATTTTAAGGCCAGGAAACCCAGCGCAACTACGCCAGACTTGAGACACTTTTTGACAGTAATTTCTGATTATTTTTATTTTCTCCAATTTTATCTCTCTTTTGAGTCTTATCTGTGCGGGCAAATTTATTTAATTGTTTTGAATATGCAACTAATTTAGGGGAGTCAATTTTAAGCATGTTTTAGGCAGTGCCGTCGACCACCGACATTTTAAGGCCAGGAAACCCAGCGCAACTACGCCAGACTTGAGACACTTTTTGACAGTAATTTCTGATTATTTTTATTTTCTCCAATTTTATCTCTCTTTTGAGTCTTATCTGTGCGGGCAAATTTATTTAATTGTTTTGAATATGCAACTAATTTAGGGGAGTCAATTTTAAGCATGTTTTAGGCAGTGCCGTCGACCACCGACATTTTAAGGCCAGGAAACCAAGCGCAACTACGCCAGACTTGAGACACTTTTTGACAGTAATTTCTGATTATTTTTATTTTCTCCAATTTTATCTCTCTTTTGAGTCTTATCTGTGCGGGCAAATTTATTTAATTGTTTTGAATATGCAACTAATTTAGGGGAGTCAATTTTAAGCATGTTTTAGGCAGTGCCGTCGACCACCGACATTTTAAGGCCAGGAAACCCAGCGCAACTACGCCAGACTTGAGACACTTTTTGACAGTAATTTCTGATTATTTTTATTTTCTCCAATTTTATCTCTCTTTTGAGTCTTATCTGTGCGGGCAAATTTATTTAATTGTTTTGAATATGCAACTAATTTAGGGGAGTCAATTTTAAGCATGTTTTAGGCAGTGCCGTCGACCACCGACATTTTAAGGCCAGGAAACCCAGCGCAACTACGCCAGACTTGAGACACTTTTTGACAGTAATTTCTGATTATTTTTATTTTCTCCAATTTTATCTCTCTTTTGAGTCTTATCTGTGCGGGCAAATTTATTTAATTGTTTTGAATATGCAACTAATTTAGGGGAGTCAATTTTAAGCATGTTTTAGGCAGTGCCGTCGACCACCGACATTTTAAGGTCAGGAAACCCAGCGCAACTACGACAGACTTGAGACACTTTTTGACAGTAATTTCTGATTATTTTTATTTTCTCCAATTTTATCTCTCTTTTGAGTCTTATCTGTGCGGGCAAATTTATTTAATTGTTTTGAATATGCAACTAATTTAGGGGAGTCAATTTTAAGCATGTTTTAGGCAGTGACGTCGACCACCGACATTTTAAGGCAAGGAAACCAAGCACAACTACGCCAGACTTGAGACACTTTTTGACAGTAATTTCTGATAATTTTTATTTTCTCCAATTTTATCTCTCTTTTGAGTCTTATATGTGCGGGCAAATTATTTAATTGTTTTGAATATGCAACTAATTTAGGGGAGTCAATTTTAAGCATGTTTTAGGCAGTGCCGTCGACCACCGACATTTTAAGGCCAGGAAACCCAGCGCAACTACGCCAGACTTGAGACACTTTTTGACAGTAATTTCTGATTATTTTTATTTTCTCCAATTTTATCTCTCTTTTGAGTCTTATCTGTGCGGGCAAATTTATTTAATTGTTTTGAATATGCAACTAATTTAGGGGAGTCAATTTTAAGCATGTTTTAGGCTATGCCGTCGACCACCGACATTTTAAGGCCAGGAAACCCAGCGCAACTACGCCAGACTTGAGACACTTTTTGAAAGAAATTTCTGATTATTTTTATTTTCTCCAATTTTATCTCTCTTTTGAGTCTTATCTGTGCGGGCAAATTATTTAATTGTTTTGAATAATGCAACTAAATTTAGGGGAGTCAATTTTTAAGCATGTTTTTAGGCAGTGCCGTTGACCACCGACATTTTAAGGCCAGTAAACCCAGCGCAACTACGCCAGACTTGAGACACTTTTTGACAGTAATTTCTGATAATTTTTATTTTCTCCAATTTTATCTCTCTTTTGAGTCTTATCTGTGCGGGCAAATTAT
Organism: Oxytricha trifallax; assembly: GCA_000711775.1. Lineage (NCBI taxonomy): Eukaryota > Ciliophora > Spirotrichea > Sporadotrichida > Oxytrichidae > Oxytricha > Oxytricha trifallax. The sequence continues at coordinate 18,376 of ARYC01004651.1, forward strand.
TTAATTGTTTTGAATATGCAACTAATTTAGGGGAGTCAATTTTAAGCATGTTTTAGGCATGCCGTCGACCACCGACATTTTAAGGCCAGGAAACCCAGCGCAACTACGCCAGACTTGAGACAACTTTTTGAAAGAAATTTCTGATTATTTTTATTTTCTCCAATTTTATCTCTCTTTTGAGTCTTATCTGTGCGGGCAAATTTATTTAATTGTTTTGAATATGCAACTAATTTAGGGGAGTCAATTTTAAGCATGTTTTAGGCAATGCCGTCGACCACCGACATTTTAAGGCCAGGAAACCCAGCGCAACTACGCCAGACTTGAGACACTTTTTGAAAGAAATTTCTGATTAATTTTATTTTCTCCAATTTTATCTCTCTTTTGAGTCTTATATGTGCGGGCAAATTTATTTAATTGCTTTGAATATGCAACTAATTTAGGGGAGTCAATTTTAAGCATGTTTTAGGCAATGCCGTCGACCACCGACATTTTAAGGCCAGGAAACCCAGCGCAACTACGCCAGACTTGAGACACTTTTTGAAAGAAATTTCGATTAATTTTATTTTCTCCAATTTTATCTCTCTTTTGAGTCTTATCTGTGCGGGAAAATTATTTAATTGTTTTGAATATGCAACTAATTTAGAGGAGTCAATTTTAAGCATGTTTTAGGCAGTGCCGTCGACCACCGAAATTTTAAGGCCAGGAAACCCAGCGCAACTACGACAGACTTGAGACACTTTTTGACAGTAATTTCTGATTATTTTTATTTTCTCCAATTTTATCTCTCTTTTGAGTCTTATCTGTGCGGGCAAATTTATTTAATTGTTTTGAATATGCAACTAATTTAGGGGAGTCAATTTTAAGCATGGTTTAGGCAGTGCCGTCGACCACCGACATTTTTAGGCCAGGAAACCCAGCGCAACTAGGCCAGACTTGAGACACTTTTTGACAGTAATTTCTGATTATTTTTATTTTCTCCAATTTTATCTCTCTTTTGAGTCTTATCTGTGCGGGCAAATTTATTTAATTGTTTTGAATATGTAACTAATTTAGAGGAGTCAATTTTAAGCATGTTTTAGGCAGTGCCGTCGACCACCGACATTTTAAGGCCAGGAAACCCAGCGCAACTACGCCAGACTTGAGACACTTTTTGACAGTAATTTCTGATTATTTTTATTTTCTCCAATTTTATCTCTCTTTTGAGTCTTATCTGTGCGGGCAAATTTATTTAATTGTTTTGAATATGCAACTAATTTATGGGAGTCAATTTTAAGCATGTTTAAGGCAGTGCAGTCGACCACCGACATTTTAAGGCCAGGAAACCCAGCGCAACTACGCCAGACTTGAGACACTTTTTGACAGTAATTTCTGATTATTTTTATTTTCTCCAATTTTATCTCTCTTTTGAGTCTTATCTGTGCGGGCAAATTTATTTAATTGTTTTGAATATGCAACTAATTTAGGGGAGTCAATTTTAAGCATGTTTTAGGCAGTGCCGTCGACCACCGACATTTTAAGGCCAGGAAACCCAGCGCAACTACGCCAGACTTGAGACACTTTTTGACAGTAATTTCTGATTATTTTTATTTTCTCCAATTTTATCTCTCTTTTGAGTCTTATCTGTGCGGGAAAATTTATTTAATTGTTTTGAATATGCAACTAATTTAGGGGAGTCAATTTTAAGCATGTTTTAGGCAGTGCCGTCGACCACCGACATTTTAAGGCCAGGAAACCCAGCGCAACTACGCCAGACTTGAGACACTTTTTGACAGTAATTTCTGATTATTTTTATTTTCTCCAATTTTATCTCTCTTTTGAGTCTTATCTGTGCGGGCAAATTTATTTAATTGTTTTGAATATGCAACTAATTTAGGGGAGTCAATTTTAAGCATGTTTTAGGCAGTGCCGTCGACCACCGACATTTTAAGGCCAGGAAACCCAGCGCAACTACGCCAGACTTGAGACACTTTTTGACAGTAATTTCTGATTAATTTTTATTTTCTCCAATTTTATCTCTCTTTTGAGTCTTATCTGTGCGGGCAAATTTATTTAATTGTTTTGAATATGTAACTAATTTAGAGGAGTCAATTTTAAGCATGTTTTAGGCAGTGCCGTCGACCACCGAAATTTTTAGGCCAGGAAACCCAGCGCAACTAGGCCAGACTTGAGACACTTTTTGACAGTAATTTCTGATTATTTTTATTTTCTCCAATTTTATCTCTCTTTTGAGTCTTATCTGTGCGGGCAAATTTATTTAATTGTTTTGAATATGCAACTAATCTAGGGGAGTCAATTTTAAGCATGTTTTAGGCAGTGCCGTCGACCACCGACATTTTAAGGCCAGGAAACCCAGCGCAACTACGCCAGAATTGAGACACTTTTTGACAGTAATTTCTGATTATTTTTATTTTCACCAATTTATCTCTCTTTTGAGTCTTATCTGTGCGGGCAAATTTATTTAATTGTTTTGAATATGCAACTAATTTAGGGGAGTCAATTTTAAGCATGTTTTAGGCAGTGCCGTCGACCACCGACATTTTAAGGCCAGGAAACCCAGCGCAACTACGCCAGACTTGAGACACTTTTTGACAGTAATTTCTGATTATTTTTATTTTCTCCAATTTTATCTCTCTTTTGAGTCTTATCTGTGCGGGCAAATTTATTTAATTGTTTTGAATATGCAACTAATTTAGGGGAGTCAATTTTAAGCATGTTTTAGGCAGTGCCGTCGACCACCGACATTTTTAGGCCAGGAAACCCAGCGCAACTAGGCCAGAATTGAGACACTTTTTGACAGTAATTTCTGATTATTTTTATTTTCTCCAATTTTATCTCTCTTTTGAGTCTTATCTGTGCGGGCAAATTTATTTAATTGTTTTGAATATGCAACTAATTTAGGGGAGTCAATTTTAAGCATGTTTTAGGCAGTGCCGTCGACCACCGACATTTTAAGGCCAGGAAACCCAGCGCAACTACGCCAGACTTGAGACACTTTTTGACAGTAATTTCTGATTATTTTTATTTTCTCCAATTTTATCTCTCTTTTGAGTCTTATCTGTGCGGGCAAATTTATTTAATTGTTTTGAATATGCAACTAATTTAGGGGAGTCAATTTTAAGCATGTTTTAGGCAGTGCCGTCGACCACCGACATTTTAAGGCCAGGAAACCCAGCGCAACTACGCCAGACTTGAGACACTTTTTGACAGTAATTTCTGATTATTTTTATTTTCTCCAATTTTATCTCTCTTTTGAGTCTTATCTGTGCGGGAAAATTATTTAATTGTTTTGAATATGCAACTAATTTAGGGGAGTCAATTTTAAGCATGTTTTAGGCAGTGCCGTCGACCACCGACATTTTAAGGCCAGGAAACCCAGCGCAACTACGCCAGACTTGAGACACTTTTTGACAGTAATTTCTGATTATTTTTATTTTCTCCAATTTTATCTCTCTTTTGAGTCTTATCTGTGCGGGCAAATTTATTTAATTGTTTTGAATATGCAACTAATTTAGGGGAGTCAATTTTACGCATGTTTTAGGCAGTGCCGTCGACCACCGACATTTTAAGGCCAGGAAACCCAGCGCAACTACGCCAGACTTGAGACACTTTTTGACAGTAATTTCTGATTATTTTTATTTTCTCCAATTTTATCTCTCTTTTGAGTCTTATCTGTGCGGGCAAATTTATTTAATTGTTTTGAATATGCAACTAATTTAGGGGAGTCAATTTTAAGCATGTTTTAGGCAGTGCCGTCGACCACCGACATTTTAAGGCCAGGAAACCCAGCGCAACTACGCCAGACTTGAGACACTTTTTGACAGTAATTTCTGATTATTTTTATTTTCTCCAATTTTATCTCTCTTTTGAGTCTTATCTGTGCGGGCAAATTTATTTAATTGTTTTGAATATGCAACTAATTTAGAGGAGTCAATTTTAAGCATGTTTTAGGCAGTGCCGTCGACCACCGACATTTTAAGGCCAGGAAACCCAGCGCAACTACGCCAGACTTGAGACACTTTTTGACAGTAATTTCTGATTATTTTTAATTTTCTCCAATTTTATCTCTCTTTTGAGTCTTATCTGTGCGGGCAAATTTATTTAATTGTTTTGAATATGCAACTAATTTAGGGGAGTCAATTTTAAGCATGTTTTAGGCAGTGCCGTCGACCACCGACATTTTAAGGCCAGGAAACCCAGCGCAACTACGCCAGACTTGAGACACTTTTTGACAGTAATTTCTGATTATTTTTATTTTCTCCAATTTTATCTCTCTTTTGAGTCTTATATGTGCGGGCAAATTTATTTAATTGTTTTGAATATGCAACTAATTTAGGGGAGTCAATTTTAAGCATGTTTTAGGCAGTGCCGTCGACCACCGACATTTTAAGGCCAGGAAACCCAGCGCAACTACGCCAGACTTGAGACACTTTTTGACAGTAATTTCTGATAATTTTTATTTTCACCAATTGTATCTCTCTTTTGAGTCTTATCTGTGCGGGCAAATTATTTAATTGTTTTGAATATGCAACTAATCTAGGGGAGTCAACTTTAAGCATGTTTTAGGCAGTGCCGTCGACCACCGAAATTTTAAGGCCAGGAAACCCAGCGCAACTACGCCAGACTTAAGACACTTTTTGACAGTAATTTCTGATTATTTTTATTTTCTCCAATTTTATCTCTCTTTTGAGTCTTATATGTGCGGGCAAATTTATTTAATTGTTTTGAATATGCAACTAATTTAGAGGAGTCAATTTTAAGCATGTTTTAGGCAGTGCCGTCGACCACCGAAATTTTAAGGCCAGGAAACCCAGCGCAACTACGCCAGACTTGAGACACTTTTTGACAGTAATTTCTGATTATTTTTATTTTCTCCAATTTTATCTCTCTTTTGAGTCTTATATGTGCGGGCAAATTTATTTAATTGTTTTGAATATGCAACTAATTTAGGGGAGTCAATTTTAAGCATGTTTTAGGCAGTGCCGTCGACCACCGACATTTTAAGGCCAGGAAACCCAGCGCAACTACGCCAGACTTGAACACTTTTTGACAGTAATTTCTGATTATTTTTATTTTCTCCAATTTTATCTCTCTTTTGAGTCTTATCTGTGCGGGCAAATTTATATAATTGTTTTGAAAATGCAACTAATTAAGAGGAGTCAATATTAAGCATGTTTTAGGCAATGCCGTCGACCACCGACATTATAAGGCAAGGAAACCCAGCGCAACTAAGCCAGACTTGAGACACTTTTTGAAAGAAATTACTGATTATTTTTATTTTCTCCAATTTTATCTCTCTTTTGAGTCTTATCTGTGCGGGCAAATTTATTTAATTGTTTTGAATATGCAACTAATTTAGGGGAGTCAATTTTAAGCATGTTTAAGGCAATGCAGTCGACCACCGACATTTTAAGGCCAGGAAACCCAGCGCAACTACGCCAGACTTGAGACACTTTTTGAAAGAAAATTCTGATTATTTTTATTTTCTCCAATTTTATCTCTCTTTTGAGTCTTATCTGTGCGGGCAAATTTATTTAATTGTTTTGAATATGCAACTAATTTAGAGGAGTCAATTTTAAGCATGTTTTAGGCAATGCCGTCGACCACAAATTTTAAGGCCAGGAAACCCAGCGCAACTACGCCAGACTTGAGACACTTTTTGACAGTAATTTCTGATTATTTTTATTTTCACCAATTGTATCTCTCTTTTGAGTCTTATCTGTGCGGGCAAATTTATTTAATTGTTTTGAATATGCAACTAATCTAGAGGAGTCAACTTTAAGCATGTTTTAGGCAGTGCCGTCGACCACCGAAATTTTAAGGCCAGGAAACCCAGCGCAACTACGCCAGACTTAAGACACTTTTTGACAGTAATTTCTGATTATTTTTATTTTCTCCAATTTTATCTCTCTTTTGAGTCTTATCTGTGCGGGCAAATTTATTTAATTGTTTTGAATATGCAACTAATTTAGGGGAGTCAATTTTAAGCATGTTTTAGGCAATGACGTCGACCACCGACATTTTAAGGCAAGGAAACCAAGCACAACTACGCCAGACTTGAGACACTTTTTGACAGTAATTTCTGATTAATTTTATTTTCTCCAATTTTATCTCTCTTTTGAGTCTTATATGTGCGGGCAAATTTATTTAATTGTTTTGAATATGCAACTAATTTAGGGGAGTCAATTTTAAGCATGTTTTAGGCAGTGCCGTTGACCACCGACATTTTAAGGCCAGTAAACCCAGCGCAACTACGCCAGACTTGAGACACTTTTTGACAGTAATTTCTGATAATTTTTATTTTCTCCAATTTTATCTCTCTTTTGAGTCTTATCTGTGCGGGCAAATTTATTTAATTGTTTTGAATATGCAACTAATTTAGGGGAGTCAATTTTTTGAATGTTTTAGGCAGTGCTCTTAATATATACTATTAATTATAATTATTCCGCTGCATTATTAATCTATGTCTATCTAATATTTTATTAATATCTTTTTCGTCTTTAAATAATATTAGTTTAAATCTCATAAATTTTGAATGCTTTCACTAATATAACTAGTTTAAGTGCTTTGCATTGCTTTTATTATATAAATTGTATTTGAATTATTTTTAGACAATAAATTGAGTCTAAGAAATCGATCATATGTCAATTATTATATTCCAGGATCTTTATAGTAAAATATTGTTTGAATGTTACCTATTATCTTTACATTGCTCTTATCAATTACCAGTATTTCCTATTTGTGTTTCTTCTCGATTTAGATTCCTTTAATCATTCCTATTTTATATTTTTTAATTAATTATACCTTATATAAAAGCTTATCTCAATGGCATTGGCGATTTTATTTTCTTAAGAAAACTTAAAATATACTTTTTCTTTATTTATTAGTGACAAACTTTTTAATCATAACTGTTTTACCAAAACGAAGTCTCACTGATTTCGTCAATTATTGTCCGATAGCTTCTTTCATTGTACTGGACTCTTTCTTATGATCTTTCACTATTTAAATGACTTCCATTTTATTTTGATCCTCACTGTCACAATGTAGTTGCCATGGCTGTTGTTTTAGTCTTTACTAATTTGAAGGAGAGTAAGCTCTCTTTCATCAAGCTCCTTCTGGCTCTACTTCCAATATTTTGCTTATGTTGGCTTATTAATATTTATTAAAATTTATTATTTGCCACAATCTTATATTATATCTATTATTGTTGCAATTTAATAACTTGATCGTTTTTTAATTGTAATACTATTAATTGGGTGTATTACCAACTCAATTTGGATCTAATATACATTCACCATTTTATTATGGAGGATTGTCGGATTGTTCTTTGTTAATCCTTGCTAGGTCTCTGCTTTCTTTTAGTTCTTAGCCTAAGTTGATTCTAATAGATTTGCTTGTATTCATCGTCATGTATTTCACCTACTCTGAACTTTGCATGCTCTCCTATTTATTTATATATTTAAACTATTTTGACTATAGTATTGAACTACAAGTTATGAGACTTCACTATTTCCTTGAAGCAATTTAAAATTATAAATCATTATAATAGACTTTTATGATAATAATAATTATAATTATAATAATGGCAGTATATTCACGGTGGGCATCTAGAACTCACGGATAAATGTATATATTAATATTATGAAGAAAAAAACCTAGTCAAAATGAGAAGTGTTCTGTCCTCTTGCACTGAAACTCTCATCTTCTTACTTTTCTTTTTCATCTTTAACTTATAGAATTAATCTAAATATCTTATAAGTCTATTAATTTCGAATGTTTAATTAGTATAATATGCACTATTTGCAAGAATGTTAAATCCTGAAGATTTACATTAAACAATTTGAGACAAAGTGTACTGAATTATGCTGTTCCTTATTTGAATAATTATTCTCTTCTTTTTTATATAGTCTTTTGTTAAGGTCATATATTCTACTGGTAGTTTCAATTTTAATTCTTGTTTAATAGTTTGTCTTTCAAGCATTTTATTAAGTTGTTTGGAAAAATGAAAATAACTATGACCATATTTATCTCCTTATTCTTTTTAATTCCTAAATGCTTTACTAAAATGATAATAGATCTATTTAAATACTTTCTTCTGATTATAAACCTTTTTAATAGTATACAATTTCATTTTGTTGAATCTTCCTCTCTTGACTGTATAAACTATCTTCTAGATGAGAATTTACTACAATTAGTAACATATTTTCTATAATAATGAATAATTGATGCTTGAAGTTGTAAAAAGTAAAATTAGCTTATCTAATATGCGTATATTTAATGTATATATGAGATCAACCATTCTGACATCTTTATTTTTATAGTGTGAAGTAATTATACTGACTTATTAAGCATTTCTTCCTCAAATCAGTTACAATCAATTGCTTAATTGAAGTTACATTAACCAATACTCTACATAACACTTCCTTACTATCAAATTTATCTTCACTTATTACGTTCCCCAATAATTTATATCTTAGTTTACAAACAGGTTTACTTAACGTCATGGTACTTTAGAGAGATTGTTATTGTAGTAAATTACTTACTATCTAGTTTATTGTTCAAGTTATATCATTTCCTCATTTATAGTCATTCATATATTAATTTATTATTTCAGATATTAAATAAATCTTTCAATTAAGTAAAAAATCCAGTCTATATTCCATATCTCATATAGACTAGTTCAACTGAAATTAAATATTTGAACTTTATACATTTGACTCATTCTATATTCTTTTGGGTATTGCTTTAAATTGTACTATTCATTTTATTTATCTTCTCATTATATATATAAAGCACTATCTGATTAATTGTTCTAATTATTTTGTTATTAATATACAGTTATTTTCTATAATAATCCCTTTGTATTATTTCCTTCCTACTGTGATTCAAACTCCTCTTTCCTTGTTAACATTAAATTTTATTTTAAGTTTCTCAACTTTAATAATGCCATAATTAAATAGTAATGAGTCGATCTTAATCGATTTAATTCCCAGTATTTTTGTTTGTTTGATTGTGAATATTTGATCCAATCAATTTCTCAATTTCCTTTGGATTTTGTACCCACTGATATTTATAATAATAATGTGATCACATTAAAATCTCCTGGGGACCCACGATCTAAAATATATGATAATATATAAAGGACTAACCCTTTCAATGGTTAACCTCGCTGTTTCTCAAGGGTTATTTTTCAGTAGATTAAATGTCGACTGTGCCTGCTCTCTGTCTTCACTTTCTTTTTCTCTTCTTGATGCACTTTGTTTTACTGCATCTTTCTTGCCTCGATACAGTAGTTAGGGTCACTGTGTTTTATTGTTTGTTAATCAGGATCAGACTTTCTAGTGCCTTTTGCAACTTCTAGAAATTTATCAGTCTTAGCACATTTCTAATTGAACAACTAATTTTCTTTTACTCTTAATTTATCTTGTTCTGGTTGTCAATTTGATTTTCACTAGATCCAATAGTAATTTAGTTTTTTAATTAGATCCCAATCATTAGTTATATAAGTAAAATTTCTTTCTAAATATTTATATCTTAGGATCTGATCAAGTTGTCGACTTTATTGTCATTTCTGATGTCGACAGAAAAGTCTTCTGATACTTGCAGCAAATATGTAGATAACTTGTTTTCTACTCTTATTTAGTCATTGATCCTGATATTTATTATGTCAGACTATCATAATTAAATTTCTAAACTATATCATTCATGATGTGATTAAAATAACCCATTATTATATAATATATATATAATAAGTTTATATATTTCTACTACATAGACTTGATCATTAATAAAAGGTTGCTTTGAAGTTCCTAAGATTAATTATTTCAATATAGCATGATACATACTAAAATTATATATATATATATATATATATATATATATTGAGAGGCACTTTAAGTTAAATTTGTCCTTTGTAAGGAATTATCTTTTTTCTTTTGATATTAATTGCTATTAAACTCGAGTGCCACCATTACTTGAAAGTTTCATTTATGTCTATGTTATTTTCTGTCATATATATTTTTAATTACTAATTTTTGAGAATCTTTTGAAGTTAAGTTTCTCTCTTTCTAATTATCTCTTCATCTGGTCTTGCATCAACTTCATTAATAATGCTATTGTTTGGCTCAATAAATTTAGCCAAAGTTTATCTTTTACTGTCATAAAATGTATACTTATAAGCTTATTCAGCTTTATGAAAGCCCTTGATTGCATCTTTTATATCTATCTACTTTTATACTGTTTATACTGGCAGATAAATATGTATTAAATGCTAATTTAAGATAATTTTTTATAATTGCATGCAAGTTTATTGATTTTAATATTTTGGGATCTAGTATTATTTTATTCAAAAATTTTCAAGTTTAACAACCAAAAAGATATTTGTATATTCTTGTAAATCTTGGAATATATTCTTTATAGTTTTCTCATAATTTTCTCCTCTGTGAATTGATTTTATCTTCGCTTTTCAATTGACTCCAATCTCTTGTCTATCTTATGGATTTTCTAAACCTCAATTAAATTATAGACTCTATAATCCATTTATGCTATTCTAACTAAACATTCTATGAGAAGAATCAATTTAAGGTCTATTAAAAACCACCTAATTTAAGAAGGGATTTAAGTATTAAAAATAAACAGATCGAGTATAATTTCTAGAATAGAAATAATTAGAATATTAAAATAATAAATTGATTAGAACATAAAATTGATTCAAGCAATAATAAAATTAGTGGTATCGTTAAACTTTAAAACAAAATCAATCATATTTGGCCATCTCTTAAGACTTTAAATCAATAAAAAAACAAAGGCTGTTCAACCTACCACTTATTAGCCTCTTCAACACTTATTTCTTTATTTTAACCTTATTTTCCTTTATTTCCAGTCTTATAATTATCATAGATCTCTTATATTTGTATCAAAATTAACTTTTATTTACTAAAAAAAACACTAAATGATATAATATTAATTTTACTCAATTTAAATTAAGTCATAAATGAATATCCCCATAATAAAGTTGATTCTTAATTTTGCGCTTAGTTTTACTCCATAATATCTAAAACTCTCTATAATTAAACTGCTGTTTGTGCCTCAGTCATCCACCAGTCTTTACACCTCATTTGAAAGGTAAATCTACATTTATTATCGAGGCTACTTTTCAATTTAAAGTGCAAGTAATCTATTTTCCTCTATAATTCTTTGAATTTCTATTTTACTAATATATTTAAAAATAATTATTAGTAATGTGAGCGTATTTATAAAAATAAATTATTAAGTTTCTGTGGAGATACTAAGAATCTAACCTTTAGTAGAAATCAAATGAATTTCTAAAGAAAGTTGATCTTTCAAGTCTAATCAATGACAATGGCACAACCATCAGTCTGATATAGTTTATTAATTACTTTAACTTGCATGGATATTCAATAATTGATGAATTCGTTGGCTAAAGAAGCATAATTAAGCTTTGTTGATAACATAATGAGATTGAACTGTGATTGCTGCAATTTTAAGTTTCAAAATGCTTGTATTGATATGATCGTGTTGTACATCCATATTTTATGTAAATATATATTATGAAGTGTTAATCTATGAACATAAAGTCAACTATCAATAAATTTACTAATTATTATTAAATATTACACTTACTTCAGTGATAGTCTTTTTGCACTAAATTAAAAAATGTTCTTTATAAAAGTATTCAGTAGTAGGATCATTTCATATGATTGACCTGTCTATACTATTCATGTGTATACAATCATAAATAGATTTAGTCATTACTATATCTTAGGCTCACTTCATATTATAGTAAAACATACCTCTTTATAAAAGCTCTCAAAATATAATTATATAAAATAATTTAACTGGATATATATGGTTAAACATATTTAAATACAATTTTATTTAACTAATCCACTAAAATTCTCCTTATATAATCCATTTATGAGCCAAGGTTAATTTGTTAAATAAATTTGAGATTAATCTGTAAAATTGAAGAGTGATAAGTAATCATTTAGTAAAAGTGAAAAACATTTTCATGAGTAGTTCTTATTATTTAGACTTAATTTGATAGTTCTCAGCATTAAACATGGACTATCTAGCCTCTTCACGACTTTAAATGAAATTTTAATGACTTATTTAATTTTATTGTAAATTATTGGTATTGTTATTTGAAGAAAGAACCTTTATCTATGTCGCTCTTATACTGGAATAATGCTAGTATTTATATCCTTGCTTAGCTATTGTATATATTACCATTATTTACTAAAAACTCACTGCGAATGTTCATTCATAATATTTATTACTCTAATTATCATAAAGTCATATATTTCCACAAAAAATATCCTACAAGTAACAGTTTTTTCTATTTTTATACAGATTTATCATATATAAAGTGATTTTATATAGATATTAAGTTAATATATAAATCTATTTTACTTTTAATATTAATCTAATTGTATTCTTTATAATGATATATATAGCTGAAATTCCATAGTTGAACACTTAGTCTGATAAATCTGATAATTAACCAGATCTTACAATTTGCCAAGTACTTAAAGAAATTATGTCAGCAGCTATATGTATAGGTACTATTAGGATTATTTATTAGATTATGAGGGTAATTTATGCTCTTAATAAATAAGCAATCAAGTTTAAATTAGATGTTTTTTGTAGTAATTGTAATTATCACTCTACAGAACTATTATCTATTATTTGTAGAAATTTTAATAATTACTTAACAGAGCTCTCTAGATAAATGATATAGTATGACATAAAAGAAAACTTGATCTGATTCTTGGCAAAAATAAGTAACTCAAGGAAGGTCCTTGAGCTTGTTGATGGAAACTTACTAGATTTAATAAGGAGCTTTTTAATATTCATACTTTAACTATTTTTACCATCAAAGTTATAGTAACATACTATAAATATAATATAACAAAAACAAATGTTTATTCTTTATATTATATTATTAAAATATCTAATTATCATTTCAACCATAAATTGAAGATGATCTTTTTGAGGTAATAAACAAAAGAAGGCATATCTAGACATATAAGCAAAGCAAGATTTTAACTTAATTCTCATTAAATTGAAATCAAATATAGATCCTGCAGATTATTAGCATATCATGAGCTTATCATTTTAAAAGGAGATTTAATAGAGTAATAAGGATAAATTAACATTTATAAATTGGATCAAGCCAAGACTTAAGCTAATAAAGTGGCAAGGTTTAAATAAGGAGGATGGTTTAATACCTGAATAAGCCAGAAAGAATCATAACAGATCAAAAGTTTAAATATACACGCTCAATATTAGTTGTGATGGTGTCATCATTCTGTTTAAGATTGATTTAAATGTTCAATAACACCATTTCAAGCATATTAAATTAAATTATCATTTATAATCTGTAAATCAATCTAAGACATTCCTCATCTAATTTAATTAAAATTAGGAAGATTATAATGAAAAATTTATTCACTAAAATTAAAGATAAATTCATTTATAATTAAAATATAATCAATTCAACTGAAATCAAATAGCCAATTATTAATGATATGTAATTATAATGATCAAAATTTTATAATTAATATATTTTTAATAAGATTTTGTTATTCTAAATCAATTTATTATATATATTATTTAAATCAACAAGGCTATATTATATTAACCTAAGTAGAAATGAAGAAAGATTCCAATATTCTTATTTTATAAACAGCAAAGTGATCTTCAGACAGATTGAATTTCTTTGCTCTTTAAATCAGTATTCGTAATCATGATTAATATCATTCTTACCAAACTCATTTAGTTATATCAAGCTGTTTATCATTTAATATTGGTAATCTTCTTTCTATATACATGCAATACTATTTCTTTTGAAATTAAACTTTCATGTTATAATTGAAATGACTAAAAAGATATTGTTAGATAAGTCACTTTAAGAAGAGCATGTCTTAGACACTCATACTTGTCAACAACCTCCCTTTTCATCCTGTGATGATCTATTAAGGTTAAAATTACACAAATCTAGGTCTCAAAGGCTTCTCTGCAAAGGACATATCTATGAAGCTTCTAGAAGTGAATCATTGCAGAGTTGAAGCTAGCCTTTCACAAATTATCCACCATTCATTTGGATCACATTGAAATCTGTCCTCGTAAACAAGCACCTGAACGAGTAGTCATACAAGGTTTTAAATATACTGATTGGACTCCTGTCTTTCAAATAGCCAGAAGAATCTTCAAAGTGATTTAATTAAATGCGGTCCCTTTTGTTCTCAAGACAAGGTGATAATACATTAAGAGTAATTAAATAACATTTCTCTTATTTTATTATAATTAGGCCTATCTTTTATTCATCTATTATGTATATTTATTTTTTATTTAATTTTATTCTGCCTAAAGTTTCTTACAATCATTATGAAACTATTTAAACATGTTAATTGCTAAATCAGAAATGAGGCGATAAAAATGCCGTATGTGATGGCAATAGATGATGTTATGAAGGGAGCAAAATCCTCAACGTTCCTGATTTCGATATTGATTCAGATCTAAAAATTGAAGAATTTGACCACTGTAACTAAGATTGGGAGAGTCTTGTATCGTAAAGTGAAGAAAAGAGCACGGGTCAAGATGATCAAATTTTCCAAATGCTAGACTCTGACATTCAGACAATTACTTATTTTTAACCAATACATTCAAAACCCCAAAACCCTTTCAGTAGTTTGATTGAGTTTTTGATTGATAAAAGTAGACTATTAGTGCATTCTTTATTATGATTTTAATAGGGTTTATGTAGGGGTTTAATATTTAATATTAGTATTTTAAGTGAGTATAACAAACGAGTTTTAAAAATATATCACACAAACATAAGCTTAGAGTCATGTGGCAGTTCTCTGAATTTTATCTTCCTAAGATAATGTTTGATCGTTTCTATTGTTTGTTAATTCTCTTAGCTTGGCTTGATAATAGTTGAGTATGCAAGTTCTCTGAGACCTCCATTTATTTTATTTTTATCTAGATATAGCTTGATTCTCTGCTTAGAATCTCTCTCACCCCTGCAGCTAAAGTAATCGTTTCTTGACATGTCGCTCTCTATTATTATAACTGCTAAAGCCCAGATATCCCATTAAGTGCCTCCATCTCTCCAATCCTCTCTCTCTGGGAAATATCCAGGAGTGCCGTATACATTTCCTAATGCAGAGCCTTCCACTCTTTGAGCTCTGTTGAAGTCAATAATATAAACTCTAGAGGCTGAAAGTTCAACAAATATTCTCTGGCTTTAAGTCTCTATGAACATAACCTAGCTTGTGAAGCTCTTCAATCCCCTCAACTATCTGCTAAACTAGCTAGCCAATTTATCCCAGACATCTATTGTCAGATAAGAATTCTCTGTAAGTCATTTCAAGTAATGGAAGCCTGAAGGCTACATAATTTTACCAAGTAAAATAGCATCAAGCTAGATGATATGACTGCACTCATTTAACTTTGCCTTTTAAAGAGCATAATACTCATTAGAAAATTACATTAGAACTTGTCATCAGCAAGGAAGTAATTGAAAGGATATATCTTATAAGCATATTAGTCATCAGTAATGACTCTCTTCTCTATATATCTTCAAGAGTGAGATAGCTTTCTAGGCAAGAATCTAAGTCAAAAATTTATAATATAGGAATCTTCATTGCCTCTATTTTAACCATGATTTTATTGATCTCAGAGACTGGAAAGTACTTGACTGCTTTCTTAATTATAACTTACTTCTAGACTTCAACTCTAAGAGACTCCACTGGGTTTCTTGATCTCATCTTTTAGAGGAATCTATTCCCTGAAGGTTCATGAATAAAGACAAAACTTTAATTGTGCTTATTCTTCAAGTGCACTTTGAGGTCTCTAGTATGAGAATATGGCTTCTCACAGAACTCACAGACATACTTCCATCTTTCTTTTAATGCTTGAGATATAACCTCGGCATATCGTTGTGTATATCTCTCAAGTGTCTCTTATAAGTTGCTTGTAAGAGAAAACTTTATTGCATTCTTTGCATTAATAGTCAACTTTGGCTGGTATTTATTAATGCTCTATAGAGGTTGTTTAACCTCCTCCTCAAATACACAGCTTCATTGATAACCTTCTACTTAACTTATATTTAAATCTCAAAGCTAGACTGCTAAAAGTTGTCATAAGCAGGCTCCCACTGAGTACAAGCGTCTCTGGTCTCTACTTTTCTTGGTTGCTGGAATAACAACTTTTATTGACTTGATCCAAGTAATGCCGCTCTTCTTAACAGGTTAGCGCTCATTTTAGTTTGCTGATATATTTTATTATAATAATGATAAAATATACCGAGATAAACTATAGTAGTCGAGTAAAAGACACTCTGGTAGATTCTTTGCTGAGAGGTAAGAAAATAAACTAGACATAAAAGACTCTATGTTGACATAATTTATGATAATTTTATACATTATAGTAAATTAAAATACTCCTAATGAAGTTTTGTTTCTCTAGGAGGTCCTCCAAATCAAGTTTGAACTTAATTTGGAGGTAAAATTATTAAACATTTTTTAATTTAATATGCTCCTAACTAAGTTTTAACCTTAAAATTTAACTCCAAATAAAGTTTGAACGTAATTTGGCGACCTCCTAAAATAATTAAACATTATTAGGAGCAATTTAATGGAGAAAGATTGATAAAAATGAAATCAATCTGTGAAACTTGGAGCAAGTTTTTCAATGCTTCTCCGCATATCTTTTCAAGGTTGACCTCCAGTAGGTCCTCCCTATTTAGTAGTAAAATTTTAATAAAATTAGAATGGATATCCATAATTTTAAATTTCATTAACATTTCAAGAAAGAGGAAGCAAGATGAAGTCTATGAATGATGCAATGAAGAGAATTTAATCCCAAGATTTAATAGGAAAATTTCGAAGAAAAGAGGACCTTTATAGATATTTGGTATAGCAAGGTAAGTTCTAAAGTAAGATTAATAATCCATTATAGTTGGATTGTTCTTGCCAACTTAGGAGGGAACTAAAATCTCATTCTTAAAAGCCTTACTGAGTGAAGAGAAAAAGCTTTTAAGTCTAATAAAATTAGGATGATAGAGATAACTAACTACCCTGAAATATCAGTGACAAACCTATATGACGATGCTATGAGTGATCCAGACGTAGCTATCTACCTTCCATCAAAGCTACAGCTCTCAAATAAGTTGCCAGAGAGAAACTTCTTCTCTGGTGTTCTTGCAACTCTGAAACCTGAGTACTTAAATGAAGTTATTAAAGAAGCTCACAAGAAACGCAACAGCATCTCTCCTGAAGAAAAAGAGAAGCAAGGTATTAAAATAAATGACACCTGGCTGTAGGAACTTCAAAAGCATCCTTTCATCTCAAAAGCTTAGTCTTCTAACTTTATAGAAAAACCTGGTACTGCTATATACTTGATGAAAGAGCGCAGCAAATAAACAGAGAAAGAAAGTCTCAAGTAAAACATGAATTGAGTAAGAGGCTCTTCAAAGATTTATAAAAGCCAGAAGAGATGAACATAGATGCAGGAGCTGGCACTATGAGAAGAAACATAGGCCCAAGCAAGCCTTAAAAGGAATAAAAGAAAGAGAAGCCAAATCCCTTTACGGGCAAATTTAATATGTGAACTTATTCATTCGCTTAAATCTAAAACTTATCTATATATACAAAATCTCCCTTCTCTTGTGCATACTTTAGCTTTATCATCGCTGACTCTCTTAGCAGCACTTTAAATAAAATCGACCGTATCTATCTTCAAGTCGTGCATCAAGTGATATAGTAGAAGTTTCTTGTAGTGGCCTTTCAATAACCCCCAATATAATTCAATTCCATTGAACTGAGGACTGTAGGGAACATTAAATATCGGTGTCATGTTTAGCCCTTCATATTCTTTCCTTGTGTCTTTAGTTTTATGGACAGATAAGTTATCTACAAACAGAATAATCTCTTAGTCGGCGTACTTATCTCTAAGCTATTGTAGGAACTTAATGTATTATTCGGTCTTTATCCGAGCGAGGATGGATAACATAAGTTTCGAGGCCGTTTTCTTCGCTTATTCCACCAAGTATTGCATGAGTTTAAACCTTAACCTTTTAATCATATACTTCAATGTTGCTGTACCTCTTATACCAAGACCTTGATATGAAGGTATTAAATGTGAATACTGCCTCATCAGCGTGTATGAACTTTATATTATGCTCTTAAGCACTTTGCATTTAATCGAATATATAATTTAAATTATCCTTATAAAATGGAACATTAAAGTCAATCACTCTCTTAATGCGATTGACTGTCTTGTAAGATATTCCGTTCTTTTTATATATGTTAGCTATCGATTAAGCAGAGACATGAAGCTCAGGAAATTGGCGATGAAACATCACAGACCTCTAGGCCAGAGAGAAGTGAGCCTAGTATTTAAGAGTCTTATCATTAATGAGATAATCAATATGATGCTGCTAAAACTTTAGAGGTCTTTTAGGCTTAGAATTAAGCTGCTATCTCTTTAAATTCAATGCTAATAGACAGTGAGACCTCACAGTAGCAGGAGATTTATGGATTAGCCTTGCTATAGACGTGTAATTAAGGATAGGCTTGAGTTTATCATTATATTCATCACATCCATAACGCAACTTAAACAATAAATCTATAGACTCACTGTCATAAACAGACCCCAAACCTCGCATATAATCACTTAAATTACTAATATTTAAACATTAAACCCCTACATAAACCCTATTAAAACCCTAATAAACTATGCACTAATAGTCTACTTTTATCAATCAAAAACTCAATCAAACTACTGAAAGGGTTTGTTGAATCTCTGCAAACTTTACATCTTAAGTTTTCAATGCTTTCTTCTCTTCGCAGAGGATCGCCCTTAGAAATGAAATTTTGGTACCTTCCATCGTTGGCAAGAACAAACCAACTACATAATCATGATGAGTTACTATGAGTTTATTACCTTGCTGCACCAGGTAGCGGTGCAAATCCTCCTTGCTTCTAAATCTCTGAATCAATTCTTGCTTGCACTCTTTTCATTACATCATTCATTGACTCCATCTTGCTTACTGATCTAAGAAATGATATTCAAATTTAAGTTTATTGATTTCAATTATATACCTCTGTAAAATTTACTATTAAATATAGGCATCCTATAGGAGGTCAACCTCTAAGAAGGATATGGAGAAGGTTTAGAGACTGGTTTCAAAATTTAGAGATTGATATCAATTTCTACTGTTATAGTTCCATATTTTTAAATTTAAATTGGTACGTACTTAATTAGGAGCAACTTCTAAAATGCTAGTACTTAATTAGGAGCATTAATTAAAGCTAGTACTTAATTAGGAGCACCCTAATTATAATAATAAAATGACAAAATACCTCCTAAAGCAGTACGTATTTAATTAGGTGCACTTCCTAAATCGGTACGTACTATAATCAACTTATTATTGAAAGTAAAAATGGTTACTTCCTCACCAATATGTAGAACTGGATCGTCTCTTAACACTCATAATTCTTCTCTCATACTTTAAGAACTTCCCTTGATACTTGTATGCTTGCAAAGCTCTCATATAAGCTCTCAGTTATAGAGGCAGTTTTAAGGGTTTTTATAATTTTAAATTCAAATTTAAATATGAGCGCTAACATTTTAAGAAAAACAACAGTTTTCCATCAAACTAAACGAGACTTACCTTTGGCAGCAATAAAAGTGTGATAGCTGCGAGATGAACTCTCATAAAGAACTACCAGAGCCTATCACTTGAGGTCTCTGTTATTAAAATAGAAATTAATAATAGAAAATAAATGGCAAACAAGTGTGTGGGAGACAGAGAGGAGGAGAAAGGTATAAATAAAATTCCTATACAAACTGAAGAAGTAGAAGTATACTTTTGTGAGAAGTGTGAGAGAGACTTCGCTCATAAATCTAGTTGGTATAGGCATATGAAAGAACATAAAGAAGCCAAGCCAACAGTATACTTAAAGCACGATAAAATCGACGGAAAGTATGATTGCTTCGAGTTCCATAAGCAGTATGCTCATACTAGAGATTTAAGGAAGCATCTTTTAAAAGCTCAAAAGAAAGATTTAGAGATTGAAAAGCATGAAGATGAATTGAAGCTACTTAACAAAAGAAAAGCAAGAGAATCTTCGAAAATGTAGAGCTCGAACAAGCTTGTGAATCAGAATATGTGAGGAAATCACGCAACCTACTAGCATCTGAAATCACAAAGATTATGATTATTTTTTTTTTAATATTCAATATAAAAAGATTCCTGTTCTTGCCTAAATTGACCTCGACACTTCACTTTAAAGCTACCTTATATTAGAAGACTCCTTTGATAAGAAAGTTATCAATGATCATCAGTATGCATACAAGGTGTATCCCTTCAAGTATCTCTTAAGAGATGATAAATATTAGATGGAGTTCACAGATGAGTATCAAGTACTCACTCAAGCAAAGTTTAAAGAGTGTAGTTACTTAATCAAGCTAGATGCTGTTCTCCTTGCGAAGGATCATATTGCTTTCAGACTCCCACTCTATGAAATGACCCTCAGAGATTTTATTACTGATCAAAGGAATCATAAGTAGCTTGCTTTGATAGCAACTTAAACCTTACAAGGTGTAAAAGAGCTACATAAGTTAGGCTTTGTTCATAGAGATTTGAAACCTGAGAATATTATGATAAACTTCTCACCTGTAAGAGTGACAATTATTGACTTCAACAGAGCATTAAGGGTAGAAGCATCAAGGCTAGGAAGTGTTATGGGAACTCCAGGCTATTATACTGAAAGAGAAGACTGGAGAGATGGAGACTATCAATGGGATGTGTGGGCTTTTGCAGCAATAATAATAGAGTGCGATATGCCTCGGAATGATTACTACTCTACAAGGTGTGAGAAAGATGCTAAGTAAAGAATCAAGTAATTTATAGACAAAACCAGAGCATCTCAATCATTAAAATATATGGCAGAATCAATAATCTTAAAACCAAACTCTAGATCAGACATAACATTAGAGAAGATAGAGTTGTGGTTAAGTAAAATAAACTTCAGACCTCTCCCACAGGATCCAAAAGTGCATTTTGAGTGATTAAATTAAATACATTTACTATAAATTTCACATTAAAACCTATAATAACCCCAACCCCTAACAAATTCCCTACAAATCAAAGCACTTATAAACCTCATTAAGGGGTTTTGGGGTTTTGAGTCCTTGGCAATTGCATTATTCTATCAAGGTTAGAGAAGTCACAGTTTAGACAGTTGTCAATAGTGTGAATGCTTAACTATACATTTTTCACGACTTGCGCATTCACAATCAACTACTATACTTTCCTGATTTGTTCAATCTTCCCTACCCATTATTAATCTCTGCTTTGCAGTCTTGAAGCAAGGCCTTTCATAAAATGCACCATTGAGACTTTGTCGATGACTTCTTGCTTTTATAAGAAGGTTGCCCTTGTTGAAGATATGTAGTCTTTTAAAGACTCTAAGTTAGGGGCAGAGCATAAGGCACATATTCTTACAGAGTACTCTGTATACTCTACTGGAATGTCTCTTATAAGGTTCAATCCACAGTCTTGCTTAAGCAAGATAATAAAAGGCACGTTCATTATAAAGAAGGAATTTGGTATTAGTTTGAAGACCTAAGGGTCAATTGAAAAGTAGTGCCATGTTTAAGCCAAAAGCTGAATGATGCCTGGATTAGAGTCGTTTAGCTTCTAGACTATAGCAAGCTGCTTACTTAGGCATGTTGCCTCAGTAATAAAGACCAAGTTGGCTAAGCCTATAGCTTGTCTAGCATTGGGTGACCTTATAAGTAAGAGAATTGCTTCTTATATTAAGTTCTCTTCTGGCTGATATTTTTCCCCTGTATAGTAACTGAGGGCAGCCTAGAAGATACGAGCCTTGGAGTCTTAGTCTAGCTTTTAGTTACTTGAGATCAACTCTGTAATTAAATAGAAGAGCCCTTGGTTCACTTAGGGTTCTTTGCCATCTCAAAGTGCTAAAGGAACGAAAAGAGTGATTGGGTGTTGCGGGCCATTATATCTTGAAGGATCTGTTCCTATTATTAATAATTTGATTATTTGAAGCTTTAAAAGTGCTTGACCAACACCTCATGGCCAATGATTGAGCCATAGTTAATAACCAGCTAAGGTAAGGGTCTTGGAGCTTGCATTGATTCACTTGCTAAGCTCACAGTAGTCTGGAACTCACTCACCTTCATTTCCTCGTTTGAGAGGGAGTGGTTAAGATTTTCAGAGACCAGTGACTTGGTATCACTGCTGTTCTTGGCTTTCTTGTTTTTGTTATTGTTTATAAACTTTCTCACAACGTTCTTAAAATCCCATGTCTTTTAATAGCCTTTGAAATCCTCCTGCTACAACAGGATACTCAAATCATAGTTGTTTAAATGTAGGAATTCCTTTGCTCTATTGATTTTGACGCTATCTTGGGCTCCCTTGTACTCAGCTTTAATGCCCTTCACTTTGCAGCCCTCATCAATATTAGCCTTGGCTTCAAGATTTTCAAAAATCCGATCACCCTGCTCAAGAAGTTGAGCTAACTTTTCATTTGAATTATCATTCCTTAACTCTAATATAGGTGCTTAGTAAAGGAAAAAAGCTTACCAGGGCTTCGTTCTTCAATCTATAGGGGAAAAGACTTAGCAAGCTGATCCCGCTCTTGGGCTGGATTCATGGTATTTTTAAGTTTTGATTATAGTATTATATACTGGATTTTTAAATTTAATAGGTGGATTATTAAAAAATACCATGACTTCAAATTTACTATAAGAAAAACCTCTCTCCTTCACTTATCCAATGTTTAAAGAGCTACAGCCCGCAAACCAGTTCAAATGCATTGCTTATGTTAATACCAACATATAAAGGTGAAAAAAGTAGGCTTGCAAGAAATGGCGGAACCGCCATGGGTCTTTTGAGTGCTTTTCGAGTCTGGCCTCATTGAAAATTGGCTTTTTGGAAAAATCGAAAAATCCGAGGGCCTAATAGCGAAATCAACCCTACACTGTTCATAACGTACATATAACCAGTAGAAATGTGCAGTGAAAGTAGAATGGAAAGCAAAGGCATTCGTTTTCGAAAATCGATGTCATGGTTAAAGGGGGTCCAGACTGGCTTTGGATTCTAGACTTCAGACTTGATTTTAGACCCTATAAGAGGGGGGGTTTATACTAAAGTTGAATTTTTGGAAAAAGTAGTTGGGAAAGCTACTGGATTTTATGGACATATGGACTTAGTATAGTATAAGGAACACTTTCAACAATATATGATCACTAGAACACTCAAACTGCAATTAGCAGCATTCTTAAAAGACTCTCTTTCTAAGACTCTTGAATTGGCCCTCTCATAATAAGTTAAATTGTGAAGTTTGGAATTTCGCTATTTATCGATTTTAAATCATCACTATACCAACTTATAAATTTATCACGCATATATGTATTGGGGTTTATATATTCTAAATCAATAAGATAATGAGAGAAATGACCAGTGATTAATGTGAGGAGGCAGAGGACAATGGACACTCATAGTCAAAGAATGACTTTACAGTGAAATTGCAGTGAACTTTCCCAAAAGCTATCTCGCGAACCATTGATTATTTTTCAATTCTGACTTCGATCTACTAAGGAAACATATGATTTTAATGCTGAATAGCGGGGATAGTGAGGGAAGGGTGTTTATATTTCCTGGGCGGGCTCTCTCAGCCTATGAAAACACAGAATTGAGTGACATCAAATCTTCCCGGCCCTCCTTCGTGGTGATGCCTTGTTCAAAATAGCGTATTCGTGATCAGCGCCCCGTAATTAACAAGACTGGTTGGTCGAGAAGTTTAGGAGGGCAGTTTAAATTTTTCAGAAAATGACAAAAAGTATGCGTTTCGTATCGAGAAA
>ARYC01004652.1:0-12517 GCA_000711775.1 Oxytricha trifallax
TAAAAATGATTTTGTAGTTAAGTTAATGAATATATAAGTCACATTTAAAATTCTGTAGAGGGAGCTGGCTTCTCTTTCTTTTCTTCTACTTCTTGCTTCCCTCCTCCTAAGTTTCTTCTCTTGCTGTCAGCTCCAGCATCTATGTTCATTGACTCTGGCGGCTAAATATTTGAATAAGTCTCTTGCTAACTTCATACTTCGTCTGCGACTTTCTCTCACTGTGAAGCTTGCTCTATTCCTTCATCGAAAAGATGCCAGTACCAGATTTTTCTTAAGAGTTAAGCTATAAATCTTACTTTAAATATAAGGGTGCTTCTGCAGCTCTGATAGCCAGCTCTCACTTATCTTGATTCCTTGTTTGACCTTATCTTCTGAAGAGATGCTGTCCCTTTTCTTATAAGATTCTTGAATAATTTCTTTCAAGTAATTCCCTTTAATTGTTGCAAGTATATCAAAGAATTAGTTTCTTTCAGGTAGTTTATTTGACAACTGCTTATTAGTAGGTAGGTACAACGAAACCTCTGGGTCATTCATAGCATCATCATATAAGTTAGTCACTGAGATTTCTGGATAGTTAGGAATCTCTGCAAACTTCACTTCTTTAGTTTTCAATCATAATTTATAATACGAAAACTTTAATTTATTAATTATTTAATTAACTTTAATATTAATGCTTATAAGTCTAATCAAAAATGGAAATCTCTCTAAAAACATCTTTTCTTCTTCTTTGTCATCATCATCTTCGTCATCGTAAATATCAAGTCCTTAGTCCTTTCTTCCTGTCGTCTTAAGCAACACCTGTCTTATGACAACTGTGTTCTTACCAGGTAGGACCACTAAAAAATAAAGATTAAAGATATACTTATTGTAACTTACATTTTAAGTAAGTGCTCTAACTTCACCTGCGTCTAATCTATAAGAATACTTTAATATATTAAGTTTTTTATTAAATTAATTATTTCTTATTATAAATCATTAATGCTTTCTTCTCTTCGCAGAGTATGGCTCTAAGAAATGAAATTTTAGTACCTTCCATCGTTGGCAGGAACAAACTAACTACATAGTCAAGATTAGTTACTATGAGCTCAATACCTTGCTGCACCAGGTAGCGATGCAAATCCTCCTTGCTTCTAAATCTTTGAATCAATTCTTGTGCTTGCACTCTTTTCATTGCATCATTCATTGACTCCATCTTGTTTACAGATCTAATAAATGATATACAAATTTAAGTTTATTGATTTCAATTATATACCTCTGTAAAACTTACTATTAAATATGGGCATCCTATAGGAGGCAACCTCTTAGCAGGATATGGAGAAGGTTTTGAAAACTGGTTTCAAACTTGAGAGATTGATATCAATTTCTACTGTTATAGTTCCATATTTTTAAATTTAAATTGGTACGTACTTAATAGGAGCAGCTCCTAAAATTCTAGTACTTAATTAGGAGCATTAGTTAATGCTAGTACTTAATTAGGAGCACCCTAATTTTAATCATAAAATCACAAAATACCTCCTAAAGCAGTACTTAATTAGGTGCACCTCCTAAATCGGTACGTGCTTCAATAAACTTATTATTGATAGTATAAATTTTTACTTTCCCACCCATATTTAGAGCTGGTTCGTCTCTTAGTGTTCATTTTTTCGCCAATGCTCTAAAAACCTCCCTTAAAAATTATAAATTTGGAAAACTCTCTTATGAGCTCTGAGTTATAGAGGTAGTTTTATAATTTTAAATTTAAATATGAGCGCTAACATTTTAAGAAAAACAGCAGCAATTCCATCAAACTAAATGAGAACTTATCTTTGGCAACAATTAAAAGTGTGATAGCTGTGAGATGAACTCTCATAAGGAACCACCAGAGCTATCATTTGAGGTCTCTGTTATTAAAATAGAAATTAATAATAGTAAATTAATTGCAAACAAGTGTGTGGGAGACAGAGAGGAGGAGAAAGGCAATAATGAAATTCCTATACAAAATGAAGAGGTTGAAGTCTATTTTTGTTAGTTATGTGTGAGAGATTTTGCTCATAAATCAAGCTAGTACAGACATATGAAGGAGCATAGAGAAGTCAAGCCCACTGTATACTTAAAGCATGATTAAATAGATGGAAAGTATGACTGCTTTGAGTGCCATAAGCAATACTCTCATACAAGAGACTTGAAGAAGCATCTATTAAAAGCTCACAAGAAAGATATAGAAGTTGAGAATCATGAAGTTGAGCTGAAGCTTCTAAACAAAATAAAAGCGAGGGAATATTCTAAGGTCGTAGTACCTGAATAAGCTAGAGAGTTAGAGTACGTTAAGGAAGGCACGCAACCAACTGACCTCTGAAATAACAAAAATTATGATCAAGATTCAATACGAGAAAATACCGGTTCTTGCTTAAATTGACCTAGATACTTCTCTTTAAAGCTACATTATAATAGAAGACTCCTTTGATAAGAAAGTTATCAACTATCATCAATACGAATACAAGGTGTATCCCTTCAACTATCTCTTAAGTTATGATATATACTAGATGGAGTTTACAAATGAGTATCAAGTACTCACTCAAGCAAAGTTCAAAGAGTGTAGCTACTTAATCAAGTTAGATGGTGTTCCTTGCCAAGGATCATGTTGCTTTCAGACTCCCACTCTATGAAATGATCCTAAGAGATTTCATTACAGATCAAAGGAATCATAAGTCGCTTGAATAAAAAGCAACTCAGACCATACAAGGTATAAAAGATCTTCAAAAGTTAGGGTTTTTTCACAGAGATTTGAAGCAGAAAATATAATGATAAACTTTTCACTAGTAAGAGTAGCAATAATCGATTTCAACATAGCCTCAAGAGTGGAAGTATAAAGGATTGGAACTGTAATGGGAACTCAAGGGTACTATTCAGAGAGAGAAGACTGGAGAGATGGTGACTTTTAGTTGGGATGTGTGGGCTTTAGCAGCAATAATAATAGATTGCGATATGCCGCGCAACGATTACTACTCAACAAGGTGCGAGAAAGATGCTAAGCAAAGAACAAGTTAGTTTATAGAGAAAACCAGATTCTCACAATCAATGAAATAAATGGCAGACTCGATCATAATAAAACCTAACTCAAGATCAGACATATCAATAGAGTAGATAGATCTGTGGTTAAGTAAGAATAAACTTCAGACCTCTATCGCATGATCCAAAAGTGCATTTTGAGTTATTAAATTAAATACATTTGCTATAAATTTCACATTAAAACCTATTACTAACCCCAACCCCTAACAAATTCTTTACAAATCAAAGCACTTATAAACCTCATTAAGGGGTTTTGGGGTTTTGTTTACTGCATAACATTTATCCAGATGTAGTGATGATAAATATAAAATGATAAAAATATCCACCAAGATGAAATTAATCAAAAAAGGACCCTAATCTTCAATAATACCTTATCAATAAAACACATATAAACTATTAAGGAGTTTTGGGGTATTGATAATTATAATATTCATAAGTTGAGACGTCATGACGTCACCTGGGTCGTCCGGATTGTGGCTGGGACGTCCTGACGACCTTGGACGTACTAAAGAGCCTGGGACGTCCTGAAGTCAATACCATTCAATTTATTTAAATATTAGAAAAATAAAAAACAAAATTAATAATAAAGATAAACACAATTTTGAAATAAAAAATTTCAATATTTTAGTTTCAACTATTTATATTGATAATTATATTTATTAGATAGTTTGTTATAAAAAAAAAATCATTAAAATATTCAAGATATAAGGTAATTTTTGAAAAAATTAGAATATTACAAAATAATTATAATTATAACAATTATTTTAAAGAATATTTAATTTTAGCTCTACATACCTGTGATAGCTGCAATTGAAATAAATTATTTTTTAATATCATATTTTATCCACGAAGATTTCTCATTGCTCAATTTTGCAATAATTTTCAATAGATTTGCTTGAATCAAGCAGCATCTTTTGGATCCTCAAGTGGAAATTTAAAGCAATTTCAAATAAACTGCAACAACATTTTAAAATGCATATCTGCCAATAAGGAATATTAAATGATAACATTATTAAAATGCTTAAAATTGCTTTTTATGCTTGTATCTTTGCGCATATTAAAGATAAATCGATTCTTATTCGATATTTGAGACTAGCGAGGTCTTAATAATAATTATTGACATTTTTGAGTATATTAGGAAGTTTAAATTGGATTCTGTATTTTCGCGAAAAAGATATCGGCCCAAGACAAATTTAGGGAAAGGAAAAAAATGGACAAAATTACCCTTCTGTAACTTTTTTTAATGTATATAAATTTAAAGCCTGAAAATGTTATGATAAATCTCTCACTTTTGAGGGAGCTCTTATTTTTTTGAATTGTAAATTTAGACATGAAATAGAAACTACAAAAAGTATATCCTACAAATCTTATTGCATATAAACCTCATAATGGGTTTTGATTTTTTGAAAATAAAATTATATTGTTATTTTTAATTATATTTTTTATTGCATTTATACTTTTATTTATAAATTATTATCTTAAAAATCATGTATAATGTAACTATTGATAAATGGATTGTTGTTTACATTTTATCACCTTCTCCCAATTGCTCAAATATTTTAATTTTTCCTAATTTATTATTAAATTTGGAAATAAAATCCTTAACTAAAACCTTAATTGCCTCATAAAACCTATTCTAAAACCCCATAGATCAATTAAGACATGAAGATTGGGGAAAATAACAATTAAATTAAAAATTAATTATAATTGGCGTCTAATTTTAATGATTAGGCTAATTATTAAAACTATTGGCTCGATTAATTGTCCCTATAAAATAAACCAATCAGGGTGTGTAATTTAGATTTTAGCCTAATTATATTTAATTTCACCCAATAATAATTAATTATTAATTTTATTTTTATTTTCCCCAATCTTCATGTCTTAATTGATCTATGGGGTTTTAATAAAAGCATAAATATAAAGATCGCAAGTTTATCGGTGAGTTATTCGAGAAGCATTATTGTATAAAAAAAAGACCTCATTGTACTCTTTAATGAGAAACAAAATAAAAAGTATTTTGAAATACTTCTATTTGTACTCAAAAACTAAATGTTACTAAGAAAGATTTTTGGAGAATAAGTGAATTTTTTGATTAATACAGAATGACATATAATTAAGATTAATGTAAGTCTTAATAAAAATGCAAGAAGGGAATATTTTGGCATAAGAGAGTAAATTTCAATGAAGCTATCTTAAAATGTATAAAATAAAATAACCCAAGATATTTTGGGTCACTAAATTTGCGCATGAGCGCTAATAATATGCGCTTTTGTGCTCATAAAATAACTTGTTAGCCCATAGAAAGGCATTTTTGTCTTAATTCACATTCTTAATAGAGAATTAAGACTTGGCTATAAAGCCCTATTTTTAATAGATTATTAATTATTTATATTAATTTTAATAATATAGTTTTAATTTTTAATTAAAACTTAAATATATTAAACCTAATTGGATTTCTCTATAAAGAATTAAATTCTGAGGTAACTGATTAATTTAATAAATTGCGTTAATTTAATTATTACTAAATTTATTATATTTAATTAAGTATTTATTAAAAAAAGGGCATTAAGAGCACAGAGAGGTTTCCCTATAAAAGGGCTGAATTAAGACAGATGTGGCATGAAGTGGGCCAGATTTTCATGTATACCGCACAGCTGTGCGGATTCGCGTTTCCGCACAGCTGTGCGGTATAGACAGAATATCTTGCGGGATTTCCATATTTGCACCTTGAGATATCATCATTGTAATTTGCCCTAGTTTCTTTATTTTTGTTTTTTTCTCGATTTTTTAAGACTTTTATCAAATATATTTAATCATCAATCTAGATTAATTTTACATTTCACTTATTATCCAAAAATTCTATCGTAACTAACAAGTATCGTTATAGACAATTTTTTTATTTTATAAAAAATATTCTTTTTAATATTCTTATTTCTAATCCCAAAATTTTAATTTTCTCAATTTACTCTTAGAAAATAATTTAATAATTAAAATTTTATTATAAATATCTTTAAATTACAACTAATCTAGCTAAGATTAACCATAAAATTTTAATTTATTCGAGAATGGTTTTTTTAAATGAGCAAATTTAGGCTTTCATTAAAAGGATTTGTCTACCAAACTTCATGATAAAAATTATTATTTATTGAGACTTTTAGGGGGCCAATTATTAACAACACTTTAATATAATTATAAATGAACATAGTTTAAATTAATATTATTACCATTTAATGACATAATTGAAATTAATGAATTTGGGGAAATAGAAGACTTTATTTAAAAATACAAGCAAAAATGAGCTACTTTTTTTCTAAATTACATTTAAATTATTCGATATAGATCCGTAAATACTTACCACAAGGTTATAACACGTACAATAACGCATATTTTAACTTTCTTCACTATTACCCTTTCATTTTGTCGTTGAAAATCGATCATAGCACTTTCTTGAAGTTCCAGCTCTATATTCATTCATTTATTAATTAATTAATTGACTTTTGATAACAATTAGTTCCATAAAGCAAAGATTTGTATAATTTTCTTGAAGCAAAAATTTGGGGAGGTAGTTTCCTCCACCAAAGAAGCTTCCCCCCCCACAGAAATTTCCTGACCTAAATTATTATATTTATTATTTATCAATAATAACATTAGAAACATGTAGATCCCAAGTTCAATTACCATCCCCATTTATAATTATTTCTATTATGTAATTTTCAAGGTTTATATTTATTCGTTGTTTAATAATAAATACAATACTAAACTAGTTGTTTTTTATAATAACTAGTATGCTTTTCATTAAATTGTAATTTTTATAAAAATAGATATATGATTTGATGCTTGATTACAAATAAATAAATCATTGTTGATGTTATAGATTTTCATAGATTTATAAATATTAATTATTTTTATGCATGAGTTGGAAACTTCGGAAGGGGGTAGAAAACTAGCTTTTTGTTACAGTAAACTTTCACCCAAAATTTAATCCAATCCTAATTAATTTCTGGGGTAGTCAATACCACTAGCATGAGTAACCAATATTGCTTCAAAAATTTTGGCATCTTGATTAAATTATGGTAATGAATTATATTTACTCCTCAAGAATAACAAGAATTTATAGAATTATTCAGTTCAAGTAAAAATTGTTTTAAATAAACCCTATAATTAATTTGCTTGAATTTTTTATATCAAAGTTTGAATGTGTTCAGAATTAAAGGGATGTCCTAAGCATAATATGTTGGCTAGTGCGTGGCAAGTACACCAATCAATTCTCTTTTGGATAAAGTGATTTAATGGAATTCCAGGCTTAGACAAATGTCCTAGGATCAATACTAAGCAACCAACTTTTTTAACAACACTTAAAGCCATTTATTAGGCTTCTTTCACATGCCATTTTTTTGTGTGTTATAGTTGATGTTTTTTAGGAAGATGATACTACCTCTAGTGACTATGAAAATTCCCTCTAAAATAAGTTTTGATTCCTCATTTATACTAAAATTTCCTTGTCATATCCTAATTGTATTATTAGACTTTCAAATGATACATTTACAACTTAATATTAAACAATCTAAGAATTGTTGAATGGCCACATTGCTGATCCTCGTTAGTAACTCTAACAATTCAGTTCCTTTCTTTTCTCTACCGACTTGTTTTGTATCTAATTGTACAACTACAAAGCTTAAGTATAACTCTGAGTTATATTTAACCATTAAACAGTATAGGATTTGTAAAATTATTAGTACACTTTGTAGTATTAGATTTTAATCGGCGGTAGGAAATCTATACATTCAAACTGGAATGATCCTTTATCGCAAAATGCAGTGAGGACTTTTAGATTCTTATCAATAAACATTTTATATTTTACAAAGATTTTCATGCGTAACATCTCTTGCCAGAGAGGGTATTTCATTTATATTCTTGAGTCATAATAAGAATTTCAAAGATGAATTTACGATATTTATTCTTAATAATGCTTGACAAAAAATGAGATATTTGTTATTATCCAGAAAAACAATTCCCGTTTTGTGATTAATGTCGTCTACTTTCTATAAAAAAATTGTGATAAACATATTGAGTAAACTTCCCTTCAAACTTTAAGTAAAATTCAAATAAAGATGATATTTTAGAACTACTCGTTCCATTAATAGCTGCTTATACTATTATATATTAAAGTTGAAATATATATTAAGCAATATAATTTACTAATAACATTTTATTGCTTGAAAAATAAAAATTATTTCTAAGATATTAAAAAAATTTTAAATATAAGAATGCATTAGTAGTAAGAAGTAAATAACTCAAATAAGGTTTTAATAATAATTGAAATTAAGGTTTATTATTTAACTTTTTGAGCAATGGAGTATAAAGTTAAGCATGAAAATCATGTAGAATATTTTTCCTTCTTGTTCAAGGAGCGATCTCTGGTGTTGCTTCGATGAGTTTAAGAGATTTGATATTGAGGTAAGTTCCACTCCATTACTACTATTTATAAGTGACCACAGACTGAAGAGCCAGATCATTGACCAGGCATGAATATGTAGTGATCCAAGCAAGAGGCTAAAAAACTTCACATGTGACAACCGTTAGCGGGTGGTGAAAGTCGTACAAGGCTCCTCCAGTTGCATAGCGAGGTGGACACTTCCTCACTGTATGGTCACTAATTAAGAATGCATTATAAGGTATGTTAATTTATTTATAACTTTTAACATATCATTTAAAATTATACTTTATAAAAAAACATATTGAAAAAATAAAAATAAAAATTCCATCAACTAATTATAAGTAATATTACTATTATTTTACTACCACTCCCCAATCCAGCCTCCTTCTCCTGCTCACCTCATTAGCTTTTCACATAATTCATTGCTTCTAGGCAGGCCTTTACACTCTATTATTCACATGCATCAATCAAACACAGCTTAGTGCTTTCCTAATGTTGGATCACTCTAACGTAATAATCGCGTTATTAGTATAATTATATGCGGGCTCTGTAGAGCCCGCATTTCTTAGAATTTTTTTATTTTTATAATATTACTAATTATAATATATAGTGTATTAAATGTTTGTGTTTTTTAACTCTAAACGTAATAATCGCGTTATTAGTATAATTATAATCGGGCTCTGTAGAGCCCGCATTTCTTAGAATTCTTTTTTAATTTTATAATATTACTATTATATAATAGTGTGCAAAATATATTTTTGTGTTTTTACATATTAGGGTATTTTTAGTTTTTGCACTAGTGGTAAAACTGCATTTCAAAAATATACGAAATTTATTTTTTATTTTTTTCAATATTTTCTATTCTGCTTTTGTCACATCACTATCTGCCCAGTCACCGTCCATTCCTCAGTTGTATCTTTGGTTTCCTGCTTATCGACTTTTCCCGTTTTACGAGGTGTCCCTCGCAATTCGATTGATGTTCAGCAAGGCCTTTGAACAAATTTAGTTTGTTTTCACTAAATCTCAGCTGGCAGTGAAGGGAAATGAGTGAAAATTGTTTCTGCGTGATTCTCGTCATTGGAAATACTATATCTAATTATGTTTTGCATGCCCAACTAAAACAATAAAGACTATTGCGTGAAAGAATGTGCATACTCAACCACTTATTTTGTTTCACTCGAGAGGGAAAAGTTCCTGCGCACAAGAAAAGTTTATTTTTGCAATATCTCCACAACGACTCATACAATCCACGTAATCATTCAATTTTCGTAAAATTCAACATTAAATTCAGTGGACTTCATTTGATTCAAATTGTTCAGTGAAGAAATAAAAAAGTACTTGCTGACATGAGAAGTACACTCAACCGCATTTTGACCCTAGAATTTGGAATTTCAACCGATTTCCTGTGTACCACATTGAGAAAACTCTGGCCGACCCCGAAACCCCTATACGCTCATTGGGCTCGTTCACATTTACAGAGCACTGCTGTTAAAAACATTTTGCAACTAGGGTAAAAACCAATTCCCAAAATCAGAAACGACAAAATGGGCAATTTTGACATATTGAAAAAATAAAAATAAAAATTCCATCAACTAATTATAAGTAATATTACTATTATTTTACTACCACTCCCCAATCCAGCCTCCTTCCCCTGCTCACCTCATTAGCTTTTCACATAATTCATTGCTTCTAGGCAGGCCTTTACACTCTATTATTCACATGCATCAATCAAACACATCCTAGTGCTTTCCTAATGTTGGATCACTCTAACGTAATAATCGCGTTATTAGTATAATTGTATGCGGGCTCTGTAGAGCCCGCATTTCTTATATTTTTTTTTTATTTTTATAATATTACTATTATATGTAATAGTGTATTAAATGTAATTTTGTATTTTTACTCTAACGTAATAACGCGTTATTAGTATAATTATAATGCGGGCCTGTAGAGCCGCGCATTTCGTTAGAATTCTTTTAATTTTAATAATATACTATATATAATAGTATGCAAAATATATTTTTGTATTTTTGTCTATTAGGGTATTTTTAGTTTTTGCACTAGTGGTAAAACTGCATTTCAAAAATATACGAAATTAATTTTTTTTTTTTTTCAATATTTTCTTTTTGTGCTTTTGTCACATCACTATCTGCTCCAGTCACCGTCCATTCCTCAGTTGTATCTTTGGTTTCCTGCTTATCGACTTTTCCCGTTTTTTACGAGGTGTCCCTCGCAATTCGATTGATGTTCAGCAAGGCCTTTGAACAAATTTAGTTTGTTTTCACTAAATCTCAGCTGGCAGTGAAGGGAAATGAGTGAAAATTGTTTCTGCGTGATTCTCGTCATTGGAAATACTATATCTAATTATGTTTTGCATGCCCAACTAAAACAATAAAGACTATTGCGTGAAAGAATGTGCATACTCAACCACTTATTTTGTTTCACTCGAGAGGGAAAAGTTCCTGCGCACAGAAAAGTTTATTTTTGCAATATCTCCACAACGACTCATACAATCCACGTAATCATTCAATTTTCGTAAAATTCAACATTAAATTCAGTGGACTTCATTTGATTCAAATTGTTCAGTGAAGAAATAAAAAAGTACTTGCTGACATGAGAAGTACACTCAACCGCATTTTGACCCTAGAATTTGGAATTTCAACCGATTTCCTGTGTACCACATTGAGAAAACTCTGGCCGACCCCGAAACCCCTAGACTCTCATAGGGCTCGTTCACATTTACAGAGCACTGCTGTTAAAAACATTTTGCAACTAGGGTAAAAACCAATTCCCAAAATCAGAAACGACAAAATGGGCAATTTTGACATATTGAAAAAATAAAAATAAAAATTCCATCAACTAATTATAAGTAATATTACTATCATTTTACTACCACTCCCCAATCCAGCCTCCTTCTCCTGCTCACCTCATTAGCTTTTCACATAATTCATTGCTTCTAGGCAGGCCTTTACACTCTATTATTCACATGCATCAATCAAACACATCTTAGTGCTTTCCTAATGTTGGATCACTCTAACGTAATAATCGCGTTATTAGTATAATTATATGCGGGCACTGTAGAGCCCGCATTTCTTAGAATTTTTTTTTTATTTTTATAATATTACTATTATATAATAGTGTATTAAATGTATTTTTGTGTTTTTACTCTAACGTAATAATCGGCGTTATAGTATAGATTAATGCGAGCTCTGTAGAGCCGCATTTCTTAGAATTCTTTTTTAAATTTTAAATATTACTATTATATAATAGTATGCAAAATATATTTTTGTATTTTTGTCTATTAGGGTATTTTTAGTTTTTGCACTAGTGGTAAAACTGCATTTCAAAAATATACGAAATTAATTTTTTTTTTTTTTCAATATTTTCTTTTTGTGCTTTTGTCACATCACTATCTGCTCCAGTCACCGTCCATTCCTCAGTTGTATCTTTGGTTTCCTGCTTATCGACTTTTCCCGTTTTTTACGAGGTGTCCCTCGCAATTCGATTGATGTTCAGCAAGGCCTTTGAACAAATTTAGTTTGTTTTCACTAAATCTCAGCTGGCAGTGAAGGGAAATGAGTGAAAATTGTTTCTGCGTGATTCTCGTCATTGGAAATACTATATCTAATTATGTTTTGCATGCCCAACTAAAACAATAAAGACTATTGCGTGAAAGAATGTGCATACTCAACCACTTATTTTGTTTCACTCGAGAGGGAAAAGTTCCTGCGCACAAGAAAAGTTTATTTTTGCAATATCTCCACAACGACTCATACAATCCACGTAATCATTCAATTTTCGTAAAATTCAACATTAAATTCAGTGGACTTCATTTGATTCAAATTGTTCAGTGAAGAAATAAAAAAGTACTTGCTGACATGAGAAGTACACTCAACCGCATTTTGAACCCGAGAATTTAGAATTTCATCCGATTTCCTGTGTACCACATTGAGAAAACTCTGGCCAGCCCCGAAACCCCTAGACGCTCACAGGGCTTGTTCACATTTACAGAGCACTGCTGTTAAAAACATTTTG
>ARYC01004654.1:0-42481 GCA_000711775.1 Oxytricha trifallax
CTCTTTAATCTTAAATGTAGTCTCTTAAAGTCATTTAATATAGAGGGAGGCGAAAAACAACATGATCTTGAGCAAGGAGTATTGCATAGAGCTTAATTATAAATCTCCACTGTCTATCCCTTGCTTTAGTAAGAGCTTAGTACTCATTGACAAATTCCATTTGATACTTGTCATCGCATTTAAAGTAGTTGAATGGATAAATCTTGTATGCGAACTGCTTATCAGTTATGACCTTTTTCTCAAACTTGTCCTCAAGTATAAGATAACTTTCCTTACATTCTTTAAGGTCAATTACATTTAAAATTGGAAGCTTTAGTGCTTGTATCTTCAGAGTGATTTTCACTATCTCAAAAGCTGGGAGGTTTCTAACTGCTTTAATAAGCTTATTTTCTTTCTTAGCTCTTTGTTCCAAGGATTCTAAAGGGTCTCTTGGCTTTCTTTTTTGAAGGAAGACCTCACCAGTCTCAGATCTATGACTTCAAACTTCTTGCCATGATGGTTTTATAGGTGAACTTTTAAATCCCTTGAATGGTTATATTGTTTATTGCAATAAGGGCAAAAATAATTTCCATCTATCTTATCATGCTTAAGATAGAGCTTTGGCTTGCTAGAATACTACTCTAAGATATGACGCTTAAGAGCAGATTTATAAGTGAAGTTCTTCTCACACTCTTCACATAAATGTAATGCTTTAATTTCTTTTTTCTCTTCCTCCTCTTCAACCATTTTTATTGGAACTTCGCATTAAATTTCTTAGCTCTGCATTTCTATTTAACAACTGAATTGTTATTCAAAGTCTGATACCTAAGGTTAGAGAATTTCAGGTTCGTACTAGGTAAATGCATCACAAGTCTCAATTATCTTTTGATTCATGAAGGAAAGTTTTTGCTGGCTAATGCCAAGTAATGCCGCTTTTCTTAGTAAGTTGCCACTCATTTTAAAAATACTATTAATAATTATATAAGCTGTTTAAATTCTACCTTTATATACAAGTAAGAACATATCCTCAAAGATTTAGAGAGGTTTAATGAGAACAGAGTGAGAGACATTAGTTTTATATTTCTAAAATTTTGAAATAATTTATATATTATTTCATCCATTTTATAAATTAAAATGCACCTAAATGTGTTTTGGGGAGTTAGGTGGTGCTACTAAATATGTTCTCATAAATTTAGGAGGGGAAGTTTTAAAATTTAATTTTTTTAATGCACCACCTAATACGGTTTTGAACTTAATTTAACCTCCTAATTAAGTTTTAAATAAATTAGGAGCACCACCTAATTAAATTAATTATTATTAGGAGCAATTTAATGGAAAAAGTTGATAAAAATGGAAGTCAAACTTTGAAACTTGGAGAAAGTTCCTCCATCTTTATCTACCTATCTGATTCAGGTTGACCTCCAAGTGGATCTCCCTATTTAGTAGAAAAATTTTAGTAAGTTCAGAATGGATATCCATAATTTTAAATTTCATAAACATTTATAGAAACTGGAAACAAGATGGAGTCTATGAATGATGCAATGAAGAGAATTTAATCTCAAGATTTAATAGGAAAATTCAGAAGTAAAGAAGATCTTTACAGATACTTGGTATAGCAAGGTAAGTTTTCACTTATAACTAACTTATTAACCATAGTTGGATTGTTCTTGCCAACACAGGAGGGAACAAAAATATCATTATTAAAAGCATTGTTAAGTGAAGAGAAAAAAGCTTTTAAGTCTAATGAAATCAGAATGATAGAGATACCTAACTACCCTGAAATATCAGTGACAAACCTATATGACGATGCTATGAGTGCTCCGGACGTAGCTCTCTACCTTCCATCAAAGCTACAGCTCTCTAATAAGTTGCCAGAGAGAAACTTCTTCTTTGGTGTTCTTGCAACTCTGAAACCTGAGTACTTAAATGAAGTCATTTAAGAAGCTCATAAGAAACGATACAGCATCTCTCCTGAAGAAAAAGAGAAAAAAGGTATTAAAATAAGTGACACCTGGCTGTAGGAACTTCAAAAGCATCCTTTCATCTCAAGTAAGCTTAGTCTTCTAACTTTATAGAAAAACCCGGTACTGCTATATACTTGATGAAAGAGCGCAGCAAATTAAACAGAGAGAGAAAGTCTCAAGTAAAACATGAATCGAGTAAGAGACTCTTCAAAGATTTATAAAAGCCAGAAGAGAAGAAAATAGATGCAGGAGCTGGCACTAAGAGAAGAAACATAGGCCCAAGCAAGCCTTAAGACGAAGAAAAGAAAGAGAAGCCAAACCCCTTTACGGGAAAATTTAATATGTGAACTTATTCATTCGCTTAAATCTAAAACTTAATTATATACACAAAATCGCCCTTCCCTTGCGCATACTTTAGCTTTATAATCGCTGACTCTCTTAGCAACACTCTTAATAAAAT
This sequence comes from Oxytricha trifallax, assembly GCA_000711775.1. Taxonomy (NCBI): domain Eukaryota; phylum Ciliophora; class Spirotrichea; order Sporadotrichida; family Oxytrichidae; genus Oxytricha; species Oxytricha trifallax. The sequence continues at coordinate 2,404 of ARYC01004654.1, forward strand.
CGACTGTATCTATCTTCAAATCATACATCAAGTGATATAGTAGAAGTTTTTTGTAGTGGCCTTTCAATAACCCCCAATATAATTCAATACCATTGAACTGAGGACTGTAGGGAACATTAAATACAGGTGTTATGTTTAGCCTTTCATATTCCTTCCTTGTGTCTTTAGTTTTATGGACAGATAAGTTATCTACAAACAGAATAATCTCTTAGTCGGCGTACTTATCTCTGAGTTATTATAAGAACTTTATGTATTATTCGGTCTTTATTGAGCGAGGGTGGATAACATAAGTCTCGAGGCCATTATCTTCGCTTATTCCACCAAGAATTGCATGAGTTGAAACCTTAACCTTTTAATCATATACTTCAAGGATGCTATATCTTTTATACCAAGACCTTGATATGAAGGTATTAAAAGTGAATACTGCCTCAACAGCATGTATGAACTTAATATTATTAGTAAAAGCCCTCTGCATTTAATCGAATATATAATTTAAATTATCCTTATAAAATGGAACATTAAAGTCAATCACTCTCTTAATGCGATTGACTGTCTTGTAAGATATTCCGTTCTTTTTATATATGTTAGCTATCGATTAAGCAGATATGTGAAGCTCAGGAAATTGGCGATGAAACATCACAGCCCTCTAGGCTAGAGAAAAATGAGCCCAATATTTAAGAGTCTTATCATTAATAAGATAGTCAATATGATGCTGCTAAAATTTTAAAGGTCTCTTAGGCTTAGAATTAAGATGCTATCTCTTTAAATTCAATGCTAATAGACAGTGAGACCTCACAGTTACAGGAGATTTATGAAGTAGCCTTGCTATTGATGTATAATTAAGAATAGGTCTGAGTTTATCACCATATTAATCACATCCATAACGCAACTTAAACAATAAATCTATATACTCACTGTCATAAACTGACCCAAAACCTCTCATTTACTCACTTAAAATACTAATATTCAAACATTAAACCCCGACATAAACCCTATTAAAACCCTAATAAAGTATGCACTAATAGTCTACTTTTATCAATCAAAAACTCAATCAAACTACTGAAAGGGTTTTGGGGTTTTGATTGTGTTTGAAAAATTAGCAGCGTCGTAGACTTTATTTTGGGAAGGCTCAAAAGACAAATAACCTAAAACTTCGAGTGCTATCCTCGCTTCTTAAGATAATTTACTGACGCAGGAACAATGGAAGGTTAGCAGAGATTATAGAAGATGCTCAACTTGAAGACGACAACCTGTCAACACTGAAAGACTTGGAGAGCATAGTTGGTTTGAAGATGTAGTCAAGGCATAGACTTATGAGGCTAGCATATAATATAATTGGTTTACTCAATTTATATAAGAGAATCTGTAATAAAAAGATGACTTTTCATGAATTTTATTAACTTAAATTTTCAAACAAATTTTACAGATTGCATATACCTATTTTAACTTATAGTACCATTCTTCATTCTTATATTAACAATATGAATATATATTTTACCTAATTTCACCCTAAAAACTCAGTGTAAAATAATTAATTTCTATAATTGTAGGATTTTTTTAATTTTTAGTTGATTTCATTAAATCTTCATTTGAAGTGAAACTGTTTTCATTGAAAGTTCTATTACTAAGAGTTATCTGTGAATTTAAAGTAATATATATATATATATATATTATATATATATATATATATATATATATATATATATTATATATATTAATAATTGCCTTCTCTCTTGAGATAATTTTGCTCTAATTATTCAAATTTACCATAGACATAATCACATAAAATTAAATCAAATTTGTTATACCTTTTCTTTAAAAAAGTCAAATAACAAGAAATTTGTTTGGCAGTTTTTCATTGTGATATTTTCTTAAATTCAATGTAATTTGAGATTGTTAGCTTCACTATACTCATTCAAAACCCCAAAACCCCTTAGTGAGGTTTATAAGTGCTTTGATTTGTAGGGTATAGTTGGGGTCTTATTGGGGTTAGTAGAGAAATTAGCCAATTTACAAAATGAGAAATAGAAATTACCGAAATTTAGGCTCGATATATGATGAGAAATATTTAGATTTACTGCTTAAGCTTAGGTATGGTACGAGTATTAATATAGATTAAGTCAAACCAGTACTGAATTATGCAGCTATAGCAAAGTTATTACGCAAGAGTGCCTCAACTGTTAGGTATCACTGTTGCTAGCTGTTTAGCATTATAACTCTGGTTGTTGAAAGCATCCTGCAAGAAAATAAAAGTTCTCTCAGGCCCATATTGACTTCCTCTGAGACTCGAAGACTTTGAAGTATTGGGCACACTTTCCATTAGACTAGAGAGCTGCGATGTTTCATCCCAAGTTTCCTGACATGCGTATCTCTCCTTAGACTATAGCCAATATTTATAGAAGAAATGGTATTACTTTCAAGACTGTCAACAGAGTGAAGAGAGTGATTGATTTTACAGTGCCATTTTATAGTAATAATTTAAACTATATATATGATTAAATGGAGAGAGAGCTATTACTAATAACATCAAGTTCATGCACGCTGATGAAGCTGTATTCACCTTCAACACCTTTATTAATAAGTCTTGGTATAAGAAGTATGATAACATAGAAGTTTATGACTAAAAAGTAAAGGTAGTCACCCATGCAATTTTAGCTGGTATAAGTGAAGATTCAGGCTTTAGAGAGTTATGTGATTCACCCTCGCTCTATTAAGCGAGAGTAGTATATAGAGTTCCTACATAAGCTCAGAGAGAAGTATAGCAACCAAGAGATCATCCTGTTTGTTGATAACCTATCAGTTCATAAGACTAAGGAGTCTAAGAAAGCTTATGAAGAGTTAAAAATAACTCCTGTATACAACGTTCCTTACAGCCCTTAATTTAATGGAATAGAATTCTACTGGAGTTAATCAAGACCCACTACAAAAAACTGCTGCTGTATCATCTTATGCATGACTTGCCTATAGATACAGTTGACTTGATTCAGAGTAGCTGCAAGAGAGTAAGCATAGATAAGACAACAATTTGTGCGAGAGAGGGAAGAATGAATGTTTATAAATAAGTTTTAGATTTAAACGAATGAATATATTCACATATTAAACTGGCCCATAAATGGGTTTGGCTTCTCTTTCTTCTCCTCTTCTTATGGCTTGCTTGGGCCCATATTTCTTCTCTTAGTGCCAGCTCCTGCATCTATGTTCATTTCATCTGGCTTTTAAACATCTTTATAAAGTCTCTTGCTCACTTCATGAATTGTCTGTGACTTTCTCTCTCTATGAACCTTAGCATGCTCTTTCATAAGATATATACCAGTGCCAGATTTTCCTACAAAGTTATATGTCAAAGCTTACTTGAAAGATAAGGATGCTTCTTAAGTTCCTCTAGCCAAGCTGAGCTTATTAGAATGCCTTGCTTTTTTTAGTCTTCAGGAGAGATAGAATATCGTTTCTTATGTGCTTCTTCAATTATTTCTCTGAGATACTCCTCTTTTATTGTACCAAGAACACCAAAGAAAAAGTTCCTCTCTGGTAGTTTATTAGAGAGTTGTTTCTTGGTAGGAAGGTAAACTACCACTTCCTCATCTTACATGGCATCCTCATAAAGATTAGTGACTGAAATCTCAGGGTAGTTGGGAATTTCGATTAGTTTAATCTCTTTATTTTTAAAAGCTTTCTTCTCCTCACTAAGTATTGCTTTCAAGAATGAAATTTTGGTACCTTCCATCGTGGGAAGGAATAAACCAACTGTATAATATTTTAATAGTCATCAAGTTATCTTACCATGTAAAGTTAGGTATCGATAGAGATCTTCCTTACTTCTGAATCTTGATATCATTTCTTGAGCCTCGACTCTTTTCATTTGATCATTGAGTGATTCCATCTTTGTTCCTCTTCCTATTAATGAATTTCAAATTATAACTTATAGACTTCTGGATCCTATTGTTTAAAATCTTACTATTAAATATGGGCATCTTATAGGAGGTCAACCCTGCAAAGATACGTGGAGAAAGTTTGCAGAAGCTGTAACAAACTGCAGAGATTGAGCTCCATTTTTATCAATTTAGTACCATTAAATTAGAACTAAATTTGTTTAAATTTAATTAGTACTGGTACTAAATTCGTTTAATTTTAATTGGTACCAATTTAATAGTACCAAAACTTAATTAGTACCTAGTTTTAAACTAATGAGGTTTTAATGGAAAAGTTCCAAAATGGTTCAAAACCTAATTGGTACCAGTACCAACCTGAATTTATTCTCAGTTGGTACCAAAATTAAAAATATTAAGCATAAAATTAGAAAATTTATAGTTATAAACTAAGTATAAAAATGATGTCTAACACCTAAGAATCAACCATTGTTGTTGCAGTGCCAGCTCCTATACAAAGTTAGTATGACGAGTGAGGTTTTTACTTATTTATAATAGAAATTTAAATTTGAATTTAAACATGGCGGTCAACTTAAATCGTAGAGCGGCTCTTTTAGGAGCAGGTCAATCAATGCTCAACTTTGGCTCCACTAAAAAGCCTGAAATCATTTATGTTGAGAGGCAGGTAGAGCTAAGAGCTCTTGAATTTGAAGCAAAGGTTTTTATCATAGAAGTATTAAACCAGAGGGAGAGTGCAGAGATAGGGGTTTAAACTTAAATTGATTATGTTGAGGAGCTAAAAGAACAGCAACCAATCGAAAAGATCAAAACATATTAATGTGAAGACTGCTAGAATCATTTCTCAACTGAACAAAGCTTGAAGAGACACCTTAAAGAGGTACATTCTGGCAAAGCCAAGATCTATTTCAAGCATGAAAAGGTAGATGGTAGGTATTAGTGTACGTCATGCATGAAATCATATACTCACTCAGATAAAGTTAAAAGGCATATGCAAAAGCATCACCTCAGTGAGTTCTTGATTGAAGATTAAGAGACTAAAAAACTAGTGCCAGCTAAAAGAAAATCTAATACTCTTGAGTCATAAAGAGAGCAGCAAGAGAGACTCAAGAGACAGAAGCGATATGAATCGATGAACCAGCCAGCAGGTAATACAATTTTAGCATGCTTCTAAGCGAAGGCTATGAATATACCTGCATTAAATGCAGTTGATCTCAGCTCTTGTATTGAAAACTACTTGAACATAAACGTGCCTGCAATAGCAAAGCTCATAGTAGTTGATGAGTATGCATACAAGGTGTATCCATTCAGTTATCTTATTAAGAACCAACAGTATTAGAACGAGTTTGCTAATGAATACATGGTACTTAGAGAGGCCTAAAGAAAAGACTGCAAGAATTTGCTTAAGCTAAATGGTGTTATTTTAAGTTATGGTTTCATCGCATTAAGGCTAAAGAAATTTGAGATGACTCTGAGAGACTACCTATATCACAATAGATACCCTGATGATTTAAACGATATACTCTCAGATATGATTCAGGGTGTTAAGGAGTTGCATGAACTTGGATATGTTCATAGAGATTTGAAGCCTGAAAACGTTATGCTAAATCTCTGCCCTTTAGAAGTAGTGGTTATCGATTTCAATAGAGCTTTAAGATAGGAGATTGTCACTTTAGCACAGGTACTTGGTACTCCAGGTTACTTCCCAATAAGAGAGAAGTGGACTAATGGTTCTGTTTAATGGGATGTTTGGGCAGTAGCAGCAATAATATTAGAAAGTGACATGGAATGTATGTCTTACTTTGGTACAAAGCATGAAAAATAATCAATAAGTTTGGCTCAGAAACATATAAAGTAAGAAGATGTCTGCTAAGAAATTAAAAGCATAGTAGAGATGATAATCGTGAGAGCTCCTAACTATCCTCGGTAAACATTAGATGACATACTTGACCCACTTGAGAGAGCAAGGTTCAAAAGATATAATAAAGACAAGCAGATAAAATTTGTATGATTTAAGTAAACTAAAATTCATTAAATATTCATTAAATTAAGATAAAACCTGCATTTTGTCTACTAACCCCAATAAGACCCCAACTATACCCTACAAATCAAAGCACTTATAAACCTCACTAAGGGGTTTTGGGGTCTTGATTAAACTTCGTAACATAAGAGCTCAATCACACGTTTTTTCTATAGTTGAATCAATTAAATTTTAATTTATTTAAATTAGTACATTTTACTCTTTAAATTGCTAAAATAAATTGTCTTTGAATATATAGCTGCTTGACTATTTAATAGGTAACTGAGTTTTACCTTTAATCATAAGGACTAGATTAGTTTTTACATTATTCTTCATCGGGTGATCTTACTAAAACACTAAAACTATAACTATAAAATATTCATACCTTATATTTGTGTATATATATATTGATCCCTGAAAAGTTTTGTTTTCTATCATAATTGTATAGTCAAACTCCAAAACTATTCCTTCAATGATCTAATCAGGGATCAATGTGAAATCTTTCATTACAGAATTTTGGGATGATATATCTTAATATTATTTCATAAATATTGAAAATTATTTTCTATAATTAATCATTAAATCATGAATTACTAAGTCTTTTTGAATTAATATTGACTAAATATCCAATTTAAATATTATATTTTGCCTTTCATTTGTTCCATCATAGTTGTCTTTATTATACTATTTATCAAAATTGCAAAAACTTACTTAAGTGAAGGAGATAAACGAATTAAACTAACATATTTATTATTGCCAATTATTTTCTTTAACTAATGAAATTAGTTCATCATAAGTTAAATTTACCTTGGTCAATTTCTTAGGCGTGAGGATTAGTTTATTTTGTTGAATTCTTTAAGGATTTTAAGGATATTATAAAATTCCTCAATTTAAGATATACAATAACTTCAGAACTAATATAATTTTCATAAAAGTGGAGAATACGATGAGATAATTTACCTATCTAACATTTAGATTTATTAAATTATAGAATTTTAGTTATTAAAAGAGATATTTAGATAAGCAGTAGTTTTTTTTTATTTTTGCTAAAAATTTTATTTCATAAATAAAAAGATAATTAAATAACTCTATTTTAATTTGAGTAGATATCTTAAATATATTTGTTATAGATGGGTACTTCAAAATCATGGAGCAGTGTGAGAAAAGATTTAAAATAATTGTATTGAATGACTCATATTTATAAACTTCAGTATTAGTTAATAGGAATGTATAATAACTATATTTAATAGATTTGGTTAATAAATATGGATATATTTTTGATTCAGCCATTTATTTAATTAGAGCTTTTTAATTATTTTAAAGATTAGTTTTTCATTTTAATTTTAAATCTCCAATTTAAATGTAATAAAAGAATGCAAAAAATAGGATGAAAGAAAATATGAAATAAATACGAGAATATTTCCAATAACAATTGAAAATGAAAGAAAATATATTGAAAAGAAGATGATATTTTGAAATTTTTTTATGACAATTGAAGATAATTGAGGGCAATTAATATACCTAAAAAATCATCACCAATTGTTCATTGCTTGTTCTTCTCTGAAACGTAGATACCATCTTGGAACTTTCTGTTATCCTTGTCTCCGATTTTACAGACTTGGGAGATTTGAGCGCAGCCGAGGGAATTTTTCTGATTGTCAATGCCTTCGAAGATGATCTCGTCCTTAAGCTCTGGGTTGATTCTGAAGGTGCACCTTGAGAGCCAATCAATTTTCTTGGTTTGCTTTCCTCCGAGCAAGTTCTTGACCTCAACGGATCTGCCCTCCTTGGTAATCACGACGTTAATGGAGAAATGAGCATGTACTAGTCTCATCTTATATCTATAACCCTACACTCATCATTAACAGGAAAAGCTTATCATTGCCTTGAAAGTTCAATTCGTTAACCAGAAATCTCTAAGCCAACTCCCCTTCAACTATGTGTAATTTCTTGAGATGCAGAAATGGAATTCGTTGCAGATGTGATAATTGCAGCAGTCGTTGTGTGATTGACATCTTTCGACCTGGACTGGTGGGTGAACTGGGTCTCCATTGATGCAGAAGCCGAATTCGTTGCAGTGGGTGTGCTCATCACAGGCTCCAAGGTTCATTTTACCGCAGGTTTTCACAGAAGAAGCTGGTTGCTTTTAAGCATCTGGTTGAGGATCATCGTGGATGCAGTATTTGAACTATTATCCTTTAAGCCATTTGGGCAGACAGTTTAATTGTACTTAAGAATTTGATCAGAATCAAATGTTTGCTATTTTGTGACCTCTGAAGAGACGTTTGATGCTAAAATCAACAATGGCAAAGCCGACTACTGCGATTGAGATTATAAACTTCTTCATTTATTAAGGGAATCTAATCAATAATTAATTATAATAATGGAGAGAGAATGTATATAGATTCAAACAATATATTATATCATGCTAAACATTTCAAGAATCATCAAAAAGAAATTATTATAATAATTTTTAATAAAATATTTAATTTAGTCCTAGCATTTTCCAATCAATTTTATAAAAAAGCTATTAAATATTTTTTAAAATGAAATTATAAATTAAAAAATATAAAGAATTTGAATCTAAAATGTGTAATAGACTAACTAATAATATTCATTAATTATAATCATTATTATATTAATTGGATAGTTTTAGGTAATTTATCTATAAAATAACTAAATCATTATTTATATTTCTAATAAATAATACAGTTAATTTAATAATAAATTATGAGAATGGTTATGAAATGAAAGTAGAGTAATTTTACTAGAAATTTTTGCATATAATTTCAAGAAAATATTTTTGCCAGAAAATTAAATTAAATTTTTAATTATCAATAGTATGTTGGAAATAATTTATTTTTTTCCAAACTTTTCTCTTATAGATTTAAAATTAGCTACTAAAGTACACTTTTATTCGAGTCATTGTAATATAAACAAATAATAATAATCATAATGAACTAAATTTAAATTTCCTTATAACTTCTACGGAAGTTTCAATAAATTGTATACACATTTCATCCTCTCTATTCTATTATCAAAAATTTATATTAATTTTTGCTTTAATTTGTATTTATTTATCTTAGAATTTAAACAAGAAAATCATGAAAGAAGATACAATTTTATTTTTATAAAGTTTTTCATAAGAAAATGATATCTTTGAATATAAATTTAAAGTAATTTATTTGATTAAAGAGTTTCTATTAGTTATTTTATATTATTAACTATTTGATTTACAGCATTAAGTAGCTGAATTTTTTAAGTACATTGATTACAATAATTATTATATCTGCCTGTATTTATGTTTGTAAGGTTCCCTTTTTATACATTTGTTTCGAAGCATTAAACCAATCATTTGAAATATTATTTATAAGTACTTTAAGCTCAAATTTAAATTGTCAAACATAAGAAAAAGATAGCATAAAGAGAGAGTAACCTGTAGAAAATATTGAAAGATGGGATATGAGTAAAAGTACTAGTCATTAAATTGTATGATGAAAAATAATGATTAGAGTTTTATATAAAAACCTAATTTGTTGGACATAAAGGAGGTAGATATTATCCTTTAATCATTCAACTCGTCACACAAAAAGATATAGATTGCATTAATGAGAATGATTCAAACATTTTTAATTAATTATATGTGAATATTATATTAAAGTAAAAAAAAATACTAACACAAATCCTTTGCAAACTAATAGCAAGAAAGTGGATGTGATGGCAATGAAAATCATCCTTTTACGCCAAAAATTATATATTTAACTGAAAAAACTTTAGCAAGAAAGAAAATTATTTCGATCCAGATGATATAAATATTGCTTCACCGTTTATATTATATAAATTAAATAAACTAACATCATCATTTGAGCAATAATTACAATCAAGCAATTTTAATAATTTAATAAATATAATTAAAAGCTTTATATTCATTCTAATCCAAATTTTTATTGTACATGGTTGTTACAAAGTCACAAGTTTTCTGTCTTAAGTTGATTAAGTCATATATGAGTAATTAGAGAAACAGAAATTCAATCAGTAAAATGAAATTTAAGAGGCCATTAATTATAGATTAATAAGCAGTAAATATAAAGCAATAACTTAGCAGATACAGGAATTTTAAACTTTAATCAGATAAAGCTTATTAAAGCCGTGAAATTGAGATAAAATTTAATCAAATTAGTTTCAAAGGAAAGAAAAAAACAGGATAAAAGACTACAAAGAGGAGATAATCCCCTCATTAGCTAAAAGAGCTTATCCTCCACATATTACTGCGATCTAACGGCTCCTTAAACTTATATGAAGAAACTGATTATTACTAGTATTATTATAATCATTATTATTAATTAAATTTAAAATTGATTATTATATGTTTTATTAAATAATAAAAAGTTAAATAAATCAAAATATAAGTAAAGTAAATTTTTATTTTAAACATGTATACAAGATGCTTGAAAAAAATTAAGACTTAGCATTAAAAATAAGAAAAATAGAAGAAATTATAGCTTCATTGAATATGTTACAGTTGACTTTACTGATGATTAAAACAGGTTAAATTATAAATTTAATACTTATGACTTGAAATTAATTATTTATAATCACATAGGTTTACTAAAAGAAAAGTGAGTCTGATTAAGTTTGATAAAAAATTCTTGCATTAAAATTATATTAACAAAGCAGCAAGATATTTTATTTAAGAAAATAGTTATTTTTCAAAGTTTTTATTTGCAGAAAGTCAAACTCAATTAATAAGTCTTGTATATTTATTTTATATTAAATATATACTATAAAATATTAAACGCTTAACTGGAATTAGGATCAAATATATCAAGATTGTCAGGGATTTAAATAATCCAAAAAATAGTAGAATAGTTAAGTATAAAAAACCACAAACTATATTGAAAAATTTATAGAAAAATTTTACAAGATTCTCGTTTAAATTTGATTACTGAAAAGAGCTATTCTGTTTTATGATCTATTTTAAGAATTTTATAAATACTAATAAGGAGATAACATAATCAGAATTATTCTTAATAAAATATATCTATATTAAATGATATGTTTGATTGTAGCAACTCTGTTTTCATTGAAATACCATATGTAGTTTTATCTTTATTATAATATCTTCGCCACTGCCCTAGTTTTTTGTTTTTGCGGACTTTCTTCATATAATAACACCATGAGCTAATATTTATGTTATTAAATTAGGAAACATGTTGAATTTAAAAAAGATTGTCTTATATTTTTAATTTTAAGCGCATTCTGTACAATTTATCTAGAGATTACTTTTTTTAAAGTAATTTTCAAAGATATCTTTATTGTAAACAAGATTATTGATAACTTGAATATTAGAGGTTAAATATTGAAATATAATAGTTATAAATATACTTGACTTAGTTTAATTAATTAATTAATTAATTAATTATAGATCTTTGATTATTCTAATATTATAACTAAAAAAAAATAAATGCTTGAATTAATTATCAGGAAAGTGTAAATTGAAGCTTAATACCAGATCTGAAGAACGATATTGTTTGCTCATATGAAAAAGAAGAGGCAGTTAAAACCAATAGTAAACAAAAAAAGATACCACATGCCAAAAAATAAAATTAGTCACTTTTGTTTAAAAAGGATGGACCTCTTAATATTAAGGAGAAATAAAAAAATTTATTAATACATTAAATCATATATAATTATACTAATAAAAAAATATGAAGGAGATAATGCATGCACTCATAAATAAATAGAGGAAAGAGTGTTAGATAAATGACAAAAAAGAGTTTATAAGTTATGATAACAGCATCGAAAGCAGTGGTCAGATTAAATATTATCAAGAAGTCCAATATATTACTGTTTAATAAGTGCTAATTAGTTAAATAAATTTAATAAAAATGTTTATATGTTTTACCAATAAATTGTTAATTTATCTGTGATTATAAATATAAAATCTATATTTTTAATAGAGAATTTATTTCTTTGAAGTCTCATTAATTTCAGGTTTCAGATATTATGATTTACTGTTTTATTAAATACCGCTTTTATGAAAATTAAATCATTTGAGAAATTTGAGAGATCAAACCAGAAATTTGGTAAAAATAATGTTAAAATTTATGAACATATTGTTTTAATTAATTGATAAGCAAGATCTTTTAACCTAAAATAATAATAAGTAAATTCAATCTATAATTTAAAGCTTTATTTATAGTTAATGGTTTTACTTTAAAAGCTCTTTAAGTGTAATCATATGGATCTATGGATCTATCCATGCATCATCAATTCCTCATCAGCAAATGCCCCTAACCATGATACCAATGACAAAAACAGTATAAATGAAGGCCACCATGATGTTTTCATTATAATAGCTCACACTCTTGAAAAATAAATAAATATGTCTACAGATATATTTTATTATAGTTAGATAAATTATGATAACTAAACCAAAGTTTAAGATGAATATGGATAGACTTATCTTCCTTTCCATATCTCAAGTTATTAATTACTATTAAAGCAACTTAGCAGGCTGCTTATTTAACATAGAGCAAAAGTAGTTCAGTTGTTGATAGAATAATATCAAATGGGTTGAGATGTGTGCATCAAGTACGATTAAATATATAAAAACATGACAGAGATAAATGGACCATTTACATAATTATATAATAAATATTAAGGAATGTAGGGAGTAATTATGATTAAAGCACATTATATCTTAACTGTAGAGGTCTTCTAAAATTCGTGCATTATATTAATCTTTAAAGTGAGTGAAGATAATTTAATACTGGCAATGTTAGGATAGAATTGATAAATAATATGGAAAATTTCTAAATAAATTATGGTGGAGGCATACAATTAAATAAAGGATTCATATTCTTAATTCTCGTTTTAGGAAAGAGCTGTAGAGATGGATCATAGAGAATTTAGGAAAGATCAAAAGACCTTAGGGTAGAGAGGGAAATGATAAAACTGTGTGATGTTATCAATTTTCATTTATACTTATTGATATTATATTTTTAATTAGTTTATAATAAAAATTATAGTCAAACAAATTATATCCCTCAAGTAATTAATATCTATAATTTTTATTGAAAGTATATAGATCTACTACCATTATTTATGCTGTGCTTATTGAAAAGATGGTGATGAGCAGCAAATCCAATTCATTGCTTCAAATCCTCCATTTAGTGTATTAAAATGAAAATCTTGTAAAGTGGTTTCATCTTGAAATTAAGAGCAAGCTATAACTACCTCACATGAGTTATTAATTACTACTTATGAGCAAGCACTTAGATAAGCTCAACCTTAATATTATAGGGATAAGTTTAATAATTTAAAACAGATTGGTCGTTGTTGTAGAAGCTGATCTAATCAGTGATCTGAACAGAACCATTAAACTTGTTATGAAATAAAAACTAACTTATCCAAAAAGGTTATAAGTCATTTTGTGTTTGAAACTGGCCATCATCGACATTAATATTGATTTTTTAGGCTAGAGTAACTACTGTACTGAAATATTAGTCAATAGCAAGTACGATCATACAGTTTAACTTTTGTTGATGACATTTATTAATTAAAAGCTTAACTCAAGATTCTGATGTAACCTCAGTCTTACCATAGGGAATACTTCCTAAATTTATGTTCTTATGTTCTTTTATATAAATGTAAATAAACAATTAATGATTTTTAATAAGCAATACATTCAATTGGTGATCGTAGATTCAAATATGAATAATGGTTTTTACACAAAAGAAGCCAGCAGATTCTTCAGTTTATAGATAAACACTCAATATTATCAAATTTTTCAGAATTTAATAATACGTACATATAGTGTGCATTACTATTGTAGTTTTAAACAAATTCATAACATAATTCTGGAGAATTATCAATCATGTTTCAAAATTATTAAATATTTCCATTTTCTTAGAATTGGAAATGAATTCCAATATAATCTTAGTAAATATATTTAATAGACAGCAGTGGTATCACCTGCACAAGTACAATGAAGTAAAAATTGCAAAGGAATAAAATCACGACTGATAACATCTCATTTATTTTGATCTTATTGAATTCATTCATTAAGAAGAAATCTCAAAGTATTTATTTTATATCTAATAACCATTTTAAATCTACAGTTAGTTCAATCTTGAGTACATTTAAATTTATGATAAATTAAATAAAATGCATAATATTTATTCATTTATCAATTATATTCCTTCCTGAAAACTGAAATACAGTTAAATTATTGCTATGATTCAATAATTTAATAACAACCTAACTATTTTAAATAGTAAATAATCCCTATATTTATAGGCAATTAAAGTAATTGATTTAATTCCATTATTCTGTTTCAAAATCTTAATATTCCTATAATCTTAAAAATAGGGAAAATTACTTTCTTGAAATTTAATTATAACCACATCTTATAATAGTAAATCCATTAAGAAATCTTTAAAATATAGTTTTAAGATTGTATACTACCAGAGAAGTATTGAAAAGATGTAGTGATCTTCTATATACTTACTTATATATGATTAAAGAACATATATTCTTTCTTGTAATTTGGAAACATAAACTGGTGGACTGTGTGAGTACTATTCACCAAAACACAAGACTTAAAGCATATCAGTTTCAGTTAGCATCTAGACTAATATTACAAGTTAGCTCTTAGCATTTCAAACAAAGTAGAATTACATTTAAACTCTAAATTCTTGAATGTAACTATTTACGAAATTGATTGACAAGTGGCTTCAATTAATAGAATTTAAATTTATTAATGAGTAACTTGTTAAGCTTAAATTTTGTTTGATTTTAAGAAAAATTATTCACAAATAAAAAGTTTGTTTATTTTTTATAAAGATTTATTTAAATTTATTTTGCTGTTCGAATTGACTATAATTCAAAAGATAATCGTGTCTCCAATGAAAAGGACACTCAAAGTTTCTATAAGCTAAAATTGTCCATAACAATAGTTATCCATCCATGACTAATGAGTTAATTACTCTACTAGTCTTGTTTTGAAAATAAGTTATTTATCTATTTAAGAAACCTTTTTATTAATACAATTTTATGATTTTTTCTTTGTATTTTATAATTATGAGAGAATTTAATAAAAATCTAGTTATTTTAAAGGGAATCTACAAATGAATATTTAATGTATATTTGAACAGTCATTTTAAAAGCATAAATAACTTGAATAATTTCATTTAAATTTATAAATCAAAATTTTAATCAGTAGCAGCCTTGTCATTATTTTTTACCTTAATTTTGGCATTCTTGATTGACACAGGCAAATCTATCAGATCATCGATGTCGACTTAAATAAATAACTCGAGAAGAAATTGTGAGTAAAGTAAATGATAAATTGCAAGCTAATTTATATTTACAAATACTAATTATTTACTATAAAATAAAATGAAAAATTTTTATTAAAAAAATATTTATAAAACGGTGATAAATAAATTAATAATAATTTCATTCAAATAAAGCACAGAAGAGGCTTAAAATCTAATTTGTCATTTTGATATCGATAACTTTATATCTCTACGTTATTTCAAAATCATTTATCAATGTTATTATCAAGTATTTCTTTTCTATTAATTTTAATTTTTCAAATGTAATTAATTTTGATCCCTATTTTTTAAATATCTTCATTCTTTTCTATATATTTTTTTTAATTTTTATATATTTTTTTTTTTATAGCGGATATCTCATGACACCAAAGCTTTTCCTATAATTTACAAATAAAACACATTCTTGAATAAATATCAAATTTTTAATGAGATGTTTTTTCTTTCTAACTTCTTAAACGGAAAGTTATCTTTGAAGATCAGTAGTGTAAAAATGTCATTCAAAAATATATAATGATAGTTCGATTATCTTGAAAGCACTTGTTTTTAGTACAAAAAAATTGAATCAATTTTAAATGAAAGTCGTATTAAGAAAATCATAGTTAATTTTAGAGTATCTTAATTTCTTTATCCCAATATATATTTATACATTATTATAATTAAATAAAAAAGCATTGAAGAGAGCCCTCCAATCATAAGGAGGAAAAATAAATTGTACCAATTCTCTTAAATAGCCAGACTATATTTTATTATTATAAATATTAATAAAAATCTAAGTAATAATTAGACAAAAAATATTTTGAGATAAAAAAATTATAAACCATACTAACGATACCAAAAGACGAAGGTATTGGTAAATGAATGAATTTTAAAAGATTAAACAAGCTAAAAAAAAGTTAAAAATAAAATAAAAAATGCTCCATATTCAATAAAAATCCAGCTTAGATAACAACAAAAGATTTTTCTGTAACCATATAGTCTACTATAAGTTTCTTTCTAATTTTGAGTAGTTTTAAAAATTTGTAAAATTATCGTTATCCATTCAAATGAAAGATGCTCTTGGAAAAAAATTTTATTTGAATACAATATATAAAAATAATATTTATTTAATAATTATGGGTAATTGATTATAAACCAATAATTTGTAATAAAAGATTTGGATATATAATACATTTTATAAGTATAAATATTACAAAGATTTTATGTAATAATGTAATTAATATTGCTAAAAAGCTAAAAATAATATTCTTTGAAATAATTTGAAATTAAATATATTTCAAAGTCATTGTCAAATTAATATTAAAAATATTAATAAATATATCTAATTAACAATTGGAAAGTAAAAAAAAGGTATTTATTTATAAGATTAATAGAAAAAATTATAGATGGAAAAAAGTAAATAATGTTAAAATGGTGAAAAAAATATTAAAATAGGTTAAACGTGATTTCTAGGATGTGGAAAATGCCGATAAGTTTTTACTTTGTAAAAGTGTGAGCGAATATCTCATAAATGTAATTAAATTAATAAACAAATCATTTTAGAGAAGGATATGAATGAGATTTGAAGTTGGGAAAAAGATAATAGTAAATTGCAATTAATAAGGTTAAACATGATTTCTCGTTGTGTAAAATGTCAAAGAGTTTTTGCTTTATAAAAGCGAGGGCGAAAAGCTCAAAAATTTAATGATTAAATTATGAAATTAATATAGACAAGAATAAGCTCTTGTTGGAAGTTGGGAAAATGCTGATATAAAATTGCTATATTTAGATTAAACGTGATTTTTACTATGTTTAAAATGTCTAAGAGTTTGTACTATATGAAAGCGAAGGCGAGTAGCACATAAATGTCATTGATTAAAAAATCAAAATAATATAGACAAGAATATGGTTGAGATTTGTAGTTTTGAAATAGATCAAAGTAAATTGCAATTATTTAGGTTAAACATGATTTCTCGTTGTGTAAAATGTCGAAGAAATATTTTTTTTAAAGCGAGTACGAATATCTAATAAATTTCAATGATTAAATTAACAAATTAAATAAGATAAGAATAAGGATAAGGTTTGTAGTAATGAAACTGTTTATTGGAACTTGCATTTTTTTAGGTTAAACATGATTTTTTGTAGTGTAAATATCAAAGAGTTTTTACTTCATGAAAGCGAACGCGAGTATCACATAAATATCATTTATTAAATTATCAAAACAATATAGCCAAGAATAAGCTCTAGATTGGTAGTTGAGAAAATGCTGATATGAAATTGCAAATATTTATATTAAACGTGATATCTAAGAAATTATTATATCAAAGAGTTTTTTTTTGTGAAAGCGAATGCGAAAAGCTCATTAATCAAAACCCATAACCCCTTCAGTAGTTTGATTGAGTTTTTGATTGATTAAAGTAGATTATTTGTGCATGCTTTATTAGGGTTTTAATAGGGTTTATGTAGTGGATTTGGGTTTAAATGTAATGTTAATTAGAGTATATTAGAGGTGTTTTATTTTAAATATTAACTCAAACAGTACCTTGGCATCATGAGGAAACTTTCTTTACTTAATTTCTCCTAACCAGCTAATTATCTAGTCGATTGTATTTTCTTCTCTGTTGTTAGGCTTCAGGATTATTTGCTCAGCCATATCTTTCATTTTACCTTTTATCTTATTTTGCTCTAGATACTGCTGGATTCTTTGCTTTGAATATTTTTCTCTTCAACAACTGTAGTAGTCATTTCTGTGCATATTGCACTCTATTATTATTGCTTCTAGATCCCAGATATCCCACTTTATATCCATATCCCTTCAGTCTTCTCTCTCTGAAAAATATCCTGGAGTGCCACGAACGTTGGCCAGTCCTGAAGCCTCAACTCTCTTCATTCTATTGAAGTCTATTATTACCACTCTTAGTGGTGAAAAGTCAAGCATAATATTTTCAGGCTTTAAATCTCTTTTCACGTATCCTAAAGTATGCAGTTCCACAATATCTTTGGAGACATTTGTAAGAATAAGAGGTAGTTTCTTTGGACACCTTTAGTCTTGAATATAGTCTCTTAATTTCATTTAGTATAAAGGTAGACGAAAAGATACATGATTTTAAGCAAGGAGAATTGCTTCAAGTTTAATTATAAATCTGCTTTTACTATCCCTTGCTTTAGTAAGAGCTTGATACTCATTGACAAACTCCATTTGATACTTGTCATCACATTTAAAGTAATTGAATGGATAAATCTTGTAAGCAAATTGCTTATCAGTTATGACTTTTTTTCTCAAATATATCCTCAAGAATAAGATAACTTTTTTTGCACTCAGTTAGGCCAATTATATTCAATATTGAAAGCTTGAGTGCATGCATCTTAAGAGTAATTTTTACTATCTCAGAGGCAGGGAGGTTTCTCACTGCTTTAATGAGTTTATTCTCTTTCTTAACTCTTTGCTCCAAAAATTCTAAAGGGTCTCTTGGTTTTCTTTTTAAAGAAATACTTCACCAGTCTCAGGATCTATGATCTCAAACTTCTCACCATGATGTTTTTCGAGGTGAACTTTTAGATCCCTTGAATGATTGTATTACTTATTACCGTAAGGGCAGAAATATTTTCCATATATCTTATCATGCTTAAGATAGAGCTTGGGTTTGTTTTAATGCTGCTCTAAAATATGACGTTTGAGATCAGATTTATAAGTGAAGTTCTTCTCACACTCTTCACATAAATGTAATGCTTTAATTTCTTTTTTCTCTTACTCCTTTTCAACCATTTTTATTGGAACTTCGCATCGAATTTCATAGCTCTGGATTTCTATTTAACAATTGAATTGCTATTCAAAGTCTGAGACCTAAGGTAAGAAGATTTCAGGTTCATACTAGGTAGAGGCATCACAAGTCTCAATTTTCTTTTGATTCATGAAAGAAAGTTTTTGCTGGCTAATGCCAAGCAATGCCGCTTTTCTAAGTAAGTTACCGCTCATTTTATAAATACTATTAATAATCATATAAGCTATTTTAATTCTACTTTAATACACAAGTAAGAGCATATCCTCAAAGATTTAGAGAGGTTTAATGGGAACAGTGTGCATGACATTATTTTCAATTTTCTTAAATTTTGAGATAATTAATAAACTAATTCATCCATTTTATACATTAAAATGCACCTAAAATTGTTTTGTAAAGTTAGGTGGTGCTCCTAAATCTGTTTTTGTAAATTTAGGAGGGTAGGTTTTAAAATTTAATTTTTTAATGTACTACCTAATATGGTTTTGAACTTTAATTTAACCTCCTAATAAAGTTTTAAATAAACTAGGAGCACCACCTAATTAAATTAATTATTATTAGGAGAAATTTAATGGAGAAAGTTTGATAAAAATGGAGTCAAACTCTGAAACTTGGAGAAAGTTCCTTCATCTTTCTCTTTATATGTAATTCAGGTTGACCTCCAGTTGGATCTCTCTATTTAGTAGTAAAAATTTAGTAAGTTCAGAATGGATATCCATAATTTTAAATATCATAAAGATTTTTAGAAACTGGAGCAAGATGGAGTTTATGAATGATGCAATGAAGAGAATTTAATCTAAAGATTTAATACGAAAATTCAGAAGTAAAATAGACCTTTACAGATACTTGGTATAGCAAGGTAAATTTCCACTTATAACTAACTTAATAACCATAGTCGGATTGTTCTTGCCAACACAGGAGGGAACAAAAATATCATTCTTAAAGGCGTTGCTAAGTGAAGAGAAAAAAGCTTTTAAGTCTAATGAAATCAGAATGATCGAGATACTTAACTACCCTTTCAGTAACAAACCTCTATGATGATGCTATGAGTAATCCTGATATTGGTCTCTACCTTTCATCAAAGCTACAACTCTCTAATAAGTTGCCAGAGAAAAACTTCTTCTTTGGTGTCCTTGGAACTCTGAAACCTGAGTACTTAAATGAATTAATTTAAGAAGCTCACAAGAAACGGTATAGCATCTCTCCTGAAGAAAAGAGAAGCAGAGAATTAAAATCAGTGACACCTGGCTCTAAGAACTGCAGAAGCATCCATTCATCTCCAGTAAGCTTACTCTTTTAACTTTATAGAAAAGCCTGGTACTGCTATTTACTTGATGAAAGAGCGAAGCAAATTTAGCAAAGAGAGAGAAAGTCTCAAGTAAAGCATGAATTGAGCAAGAGACTCTTCAAAGATTTATAAAAGGCAGACGAGATGAACATAGATGCAGGAGCTGGCACTAAGAGAAGAAACATGGGCCCAAGCAAGCCATAAGAGGAAGAAAAGAAAGAGAAGCCAAATCCCTTTACGGGCAAATTTAATAAGTGAACTTATTCATTCGTTTAAATCTAAAACTTATTTATATACACAAAATCTCCCTTCTTTTGCGCATACTTTTACTTTATCATCACTGACTCTCTTAGCAGCAATCTTAATAAAATCGACTGTATCTATCTTTAAATCGTGCATCAGATGGGAGATCAGCAATTTCTTATAACGACCTTTCAATAAGCCCCAATATAACTCGATTCCATTGAACTAAGGGCTGTAAGGAACATTAATACAGTTGTTATGTTAAGCCTATCATATTCCTTTCTTGAGTCTTTAGTTTTATGAACTGACAAGTTATAAACGAATAGAATAATCTCTTAGTCAGCGTACTTATCTCTGAGTTATTGCTAGAACTTAATATATTATTCAGTCTTTATAGAACGAGGGCGAATAATTTAAGTCTCGAGGCCACTATCTTCACTTATTCCAATAAGAAAAGCATGAGTTTATACCTTAACCTTTTAATCATATACTTCTATGTTGCTGTACCTCTGATACCAAGACCTTGATATAAAAGTATTTAATGTAAATACAGCTTCATCACCTTGTATGAACTTTATATTATGGCTATTAAGACCTCTGCATTTAATCGAATATATAATTTAAATTAGTCTTATAAAATGGAACATTAAAGTCAATCACTGTCTTAATGCGATTGACTGTCTTGTAAGGTATTCCATACTATTTATATATGTTAGCTATCGATTAAGCAGATATGTGAAGCTTAGGAAATTGGCGATGAAACATAACAGCTCTCTAGGCTAGAGAGAAATGAGCCCAGTATTTAAGCGTCTTATCATTAATTAGAAAATCAATATGATGCTGCTAAAACTTATAAGGCCTCTTAGGCTTAGAATTAAGTTGCTATCATTTTAAATTCAATGCTAACAAGCAGTAAGATCCAAAAGTAGCAGGAGATTTATGGAGTAGCCTTGCTATAGAAGTATAATTTAAAGTAGGTTTGAGTTTTTCACTGTAATCATTACATCCATAACGCAACTTAAAGAGTAAATCTATATACTCACAGTCATAAACATACCCAAAAACTCGCATAAACTTGCTTAAATAACTTATATTTGAACATTAAACCCCTACATAAACCCTATTAAAACCCTAATAAAGTATGCACTGATAGTCTACTTTTATCGATCAAAAACCCAATCAAACTACTGAAATGGTTTTGGGGTTTTGAATGTCAATGATTAAATAAACAAATTAATATAGACAGGAATAAGCTTGATTTGTTAAGTGAGATAGTTTTCATATGAAATTGCAATTTAAATTGGTTAAACGTGATATCTAGGATGTGTAAAATGCTGAAGATTTTTTCTTTTGTTTATGCAAAGTTGAAAAGCATATTGTATTTAATGCTTATATTCTTTTGCATTGTATTTAGTTTGATCTGAAGAATTTAATTTTAAATTCATTTTTTAAAAATAACTTCATCTACAAGATGTTTTTTTATGCCTTTTTCAATTATTTTTATTGTTGGTGTTTATATTACTAAATCTGACCAAATTTTTTTTATTACTATCATTACTCCTAGTACTCAACTACATAATCAGAATTATTTATTGCATATATTTTGTATATTGATTTCAATTTTTTATTGATATTTCTTTTTACCTAATTTTTATTAAATTTTATTAATTTAAAAGCATCAGTTTTGAAAATCTGTCATCACTTAATATTTTTCATCAGGCACATACTAAAACTATTTATTGAAAAATATCGGTTTTTATACATTAATTCTATTTGATCTATTATATTCAAATCATTCATCACTTATTCTTCATGTAGATTGTATAGCATGAACTTTTTTATATATTTTCCTCTCGCCTTCCTTTTATTTCTACTCCCAGTATTTTTAATTTTCTAATCGATTTAATTATGTATCATATTTTTAAAATACTTTACCACAAATTCCCTCATCAAATTGGTCAAATCCCTTGTTAATAATATATTTAATTTAGATAAATTATTTAATTATTATTTTAATATTTATAAATATAGATTCGAGATATTTGACTAAAAATCATAGTTTAATGGGTCAATTAGTCAAGTCATACATTCATTTAAAGTTAAGTGGCCAAATCAAAATTTTATTTATCAGTATTTCTATATAATGGGCAGTTTTATAATTATTTAAATTTAAATTCACATTTTTATTTTGCAATTTCCCTTTTTTAATTCATTTGTAATAATAATACAATTATTCTTTTTAAATATAAAGAATCTTTTTACAGAAAATATCTAATTTTATTCTTAGATCTTAATTCTTACTATAATTAAATTTCATATTAATATTTTACTTTAGTTGAAATATAAATATTTATCAAGTTATTCCTTGATTGTATTTTTCAATATTTGAGTTACCATTTTTTATGTGTTTAACCTTTTACTATTTTTTTAATAATAAATTTAATGCTAGTTAGTTACCTAAAATATAATTATATTATTGATAAAACATTATTTTTATAAAATTTTTCACTAAATAAATTAAAATTCTTGCTAGTTTTTTTTATAATTTATAAATTTTAATATGATCCTATATCTTATCTTGATTTCCATAGTTGCATGTCGCTTTAATACTGTTTTATAATATTATGAATAAATAATTTCTCAAATATTAACAAAGTATAGTATATTTTAAACTTACTGCAACAATTTTATATTATTATTATTATTATTATTATTATTATTATTATTATTATTATTATTATTATTATTATTATTATTATTATTATTATTATTATCATATTGTTTATCTTTAATTTATTCGAAATTATTTTTACTTAAAATGCTTTTAAAGATAGCAATGCTCTGTTTATACAGTAGTTTATCGCTGAAATTGCATAAAACCTACTAAAGCTACACTTTTACTTGTTGAAAATGTTTAAAAATTAAGATGAATAGAGTACCTTTATGTTCTTCATAGTTTCTTCATTTAAGGCTTCTTTAGTGTTGTTGTATCCTAACCAGAAAGTATTTAATTAATAAGTACATATTAAAATTATATAAATATAAAAAATAAAATTATCTTCTATTCAATTATATTTAATTATCTTTACTAATAAAGTAATATGGTAGGATTATACCATAATTCGAATGTTAATGTTGAAGTGGCAAGAACACTTATTGGTGTCTATTTCAGCAATTGAAATAGTTGAGGGTAATTTTCTTAGAAATCCTTTCACAATGGTGCTCTACTCTTCAAAGAATACAATGACTTGTTTAATTCTGCTATACTTGTAATTGAGAACATGCAGAAATCTTAATTTAATTAAAATAAATTTATTTCTTTCGAGAATAAAGATAACTAATTTGCGAATAATTATCGGTGGAAGTCTTTTTATCAATCGCAGCCTTCTGGTTTATAAAAGTTTCACTTCTTATAGATTTTATTCATCTCTGTTTCTCCATGTATCAAAGGAAGGTTAGTGTGTCCAAGGGAAGTTGCTGCAATATTAGTGTCTTAAATTATTAGGTATAAATTTTATACTTTTAATAAAGTTTTTTTATCAAATTTAAATTAAATTAAATTACCTTGAATTATTTATATATGTTTACATATCTAAGTTGATAGCTTTGTTAACTCTGCTGGATATAGAATTACTCTACCTTAAATAAAATTTTATAGTCTAATCAGTTATTGATAAATAATAGCATATGAGTTAATGATGCTTAATTACAGAGAACATCGATGGTTCCCTATCAAGTATTGATTTAGCCAATTTTTAAATGTCATTTCGATTTTTTAAGATAAATTCTCTATCTTTCCATTTGAATAAATGTAATCTGCAATATGCTTGAAAGACTTCCTAATATAACTATATAATTTCAAATAGAAACTACAAGTTGTATTAAATAAGTTTGATTTATTGTAATTATTAATAATAATAATAATAATAATATGAACACATTGAGGTCTCTGGGGACCCCCGATCTAATAAGCATGATAGCTTGTTTAAGGGACTAGCCCTATTTAGTTAGTTGGAGATTCTCTACTGTATACTGAGTCTTTCATCTTCTCTTGTTTCTTCTTTTTCCTTTTCTTCTTCCTCTGTTGTTCTTCTTTCTCTGTTGTCTGCCTCTATCTTTCTTGGCTTTTTTGTGCAGAATCTGCACTGTTTCGCCTTGGTCTTTAAATTTGAATTGTGTGTCAAAGTGTTTGACATTCATTGAGAACTTAAGTTGTTTAGTAGCTAAGAGTTCTTTGCTTCTGGTAGTGATGAGCTGAGTGAAATCACTTTTCATGAAGTAAGTATGTTTTTGTAGACATTTGACATAAATTTCTACCTTGTTTATGTGCGAGTGGTAATTTGAAGTCATTGATATGCAGCTCGATCCGTTTGCAGTTATGTTTTTCATTATTATCACTGTCAATAGTCTGAAAAAGTTTATCACTTCTTCTGGAGTTTCAACTGCTGAAGCTGTTTTTTCCTTTATTGCAGCAACGAGTTGTCCGTCTCCCATGTTCGTACATTTTAGTAGGGTATCTTTGTATATATTGACAAGCATAGCATCGATTGCTGTGAAGAACCCTTTCACTCTCTTATATAAAGATGTGGTGATTATACTTAACCAGATTGAGATGCATGATTCTTTTGTGTCGAATCTCTCAAACAGTTAAGCTTTAGTAATAGTTTGCATATCTTTATGTGTAATAGTTTAATGATTATAATTTTAATCATTAATTTCCGTATTTAATACTAAAATTTAAGGCTCAACCTTTTATAATTAATTTCCTATTTAGCACTAATTATTAACCGTGAAGTATTTGACGTTGGCATCCTTACATAATTTCTGGATGTAATTTTTGAGTCCTTCTGAGTATTCAGAGCCATTACCTATTTAATTGGTATGTTGGCTAGAGTTTTCCTCAAAGGATCTTTCCTGATCATAGGCGTCAAATTCTTACTTTCCTTCTTCAGAGCTCCAGTTCTACTCGTTTTCTGAGTTAATTACTTTCTTTGTTATTAGGTTTTTATTCTTGTTGAGGTCTGTGAAGCTCTGTTCATATTCTTGATATCTTTTTTTGAAGTCGTAGAGCTCTTTTTTGTGTTAACTATCTCTGACTATATACGTGTCACTTTCTTGTGGTGGTGAGGCTGGTTTATCTGCCTCTTTCACCAATTGGGGAGTGGGTTGTCTCATTGATTATGATTTAATAAATTTGTTATTAATTGAGACTAACCTTAGCATTTAGAATAGCTGTTAAGTCCATAGTTGGATTTAGTAGTTTTTGTTGGCTCCATCATATTATAGTTTTGTGAGGTCGATTTAGAACTGGTTTGATGTTTGAAAGCCTTTTCTGCCGAGTTTTCTCTCAATGAAGGTTATTATTTCTAGGATGTGTAGTCCCTATTGTTCTTTGTTGCTTCTAATGATGTCGATTGTGAATTGTGCAAGGTGATGTAATTAGTTATTTTCTATGTCCCCTAATATGACATCTCTTTGTATTTTGCTCAGTATACCAATTCTGTGTTTCTTATTTAATATGATTTTGTTATAATTATTAATATATAAAAATAAAATTCATATGCACATGATTGTTGATTTTAAACATGATTTCTTCAATCTTTTTCTATAACAACATTAACCGAGAGTTAATTATTATCTTCTCAAGAGGATTATATCATTGACGTTGAAAAAAATGTCCCAACGCATTTAATGATAAATTTGCTTTTGTGATTTATAAACTCCTCGAGTATACTTAAGGGTTCTCGCCAAATTTTTATAAAATGCTACCTCATACACTTTTACAATCTAGAATAGATCCAAGAACTATATAGTAGATAAGATATATTAATATTCTAACTTTAAATGCTGTAAATATCATTGTTGAAGGGTTCAAATAGATTTGCTAGATAGCAAATTTACATCCAACTATGTTGCTAAAGTGCTTATTCAGAGTTATCACAGTCCTTTCTAAAAGTAGGAGTATTTTTGACTAGAATGTTTTATCATTCAATTATAACTTAATTAATATAACACATTTTTAAAAAATCTACATTCCACTTCTTTAATTTCTTTGTTATTACTCAATAACTCCGTTTTAATCCCGACTGCCCAATGACGCAGGCATTAATCTAGTACTTAATACTTCTTCTAATAAGAAATTTAAATTCTTATCTGTAGATTTAAATACCGTTGATAACTATGAAATATGTGTATTAAAAATACTTGCATCTTCCCAGGAATGCGCAAGCATTAAAACTATGTAATATGAGTACAATTAGTATGTTTATGAGCAAGTTTCTAGAAAATAATAGAAGACTAAAGAGCTCTACTTAAAACTGAATGAATCCACGTGCCATGAGACATGTCTAAGCAGACTCCTTTATCATCTGAACTCATTAGTTCCTATAATTATGAACATCATTTTATTTTTTAGAACCCTTTAATTATAATATAAATATATTATAGATTTAATTACTAATAATATTTAAGTATCATAATTTTTATTGAATAATGTATACCAATATGATATTATTTTAAAATACAACACAAAAAACTACAAAATATGGATTCGTCCAAGCACCAGACAAGATTAGTGTGTATTCTTTGACACAGACTTAGAATAATTCAAACTTCTTTTTCAAAGAAGATAAAAAACAGTAAAAAATAATGGATGCCTACGCATCATCGTATTAATTCTGACTTAATCTCATTAAATAATATGTCTCGCTGAATCTTTTACAGTAGATAGATGCTATACTCTAACAGATGAAACAAAGCTGTGAGAAACTTAACATCATCTAAGGAGCAGCATATTTTATACACAGTTACTTAATAAAAAACTATTGATATTCAATTAAACGTTCCAAAAGAAGTAGAAAATTAGTTTGCTGAGAACAGAGTTAAGACTATCAATGGCTATATTAATTAACCCATTGACTTCCACGAAAAGGAAGGAAAGCACTTCAATGTTAATACAAATGCATGGAAACATCTTCCATCATATAGAACATTGATCCTTAACACATTACTTGAGAGTCAAAGACTAATATGAGTATTTTAAGTTAATATATGCATTTAAAAATATTCAAATAAATTCAAAAATTATACTTGTTGTAGAAAATTTGATGTTAATTTTACATATACATTTAATCCCTAAATAGATAAATTATATTAAGATTTTTAAGCAAATTAATTTTATGTATTTTTATAAGAATAGAAAAATATATAATTTAAACAATATTTCAGTCATTTTCAGTATTAGCATTTAATGTAGTCTTCAGATGTTTTAAATATCCAGAACTTATTTTTTTAAAATAAAAACTGCTACTATGACAAGCCCTCAAAGCCGAGTAATTTCTAAAATGAATTTTTGCATTAATATTTTTGATAGATTTAATAGTCTCTATATTTTATTGTTATTTAACTAATTAGTTTGGTTAAATGTAAAATGTTTATCATTTAAAATATCGATATTTTTTAAATTAAAAAATTTCATTAAAGTAATCCAAATCTTCTAACGTTAAAGAATTTATGTAATTGAGATTTGATACAATTTCATCTTTATTAGACAAGAATGCATGGACTTTAGCTTTTAGCTAGTAAAAATCCTTGCAAGTGACATTGAACCTGTACTTGGTTAATGATATTGCATTTGTTATTTAGCATAATTATCCTACTAGATCTTGTTTCAAAGAAGTATTTCTACTAAAATCATCTAAGTAAGATTTCAAATAATCATAAGATTTAAAGCAACCACAGTAATAACCTGCTTGGACTGCCCTGATCTTGAATCAGAGATAATCTTAAATCATTTATTTTGCAATTCTAAATAAAAATCAACTTATTTATTTAATAACTGATATAGTTAATGATTTTATTGATAATTGAAATATTTAAAGATCATTATATAAAAAATCAGGTGTAATCTGAGCAAAATGTTTTAAATTTCAAGTTTGGTATAAGATTATTACCAGAAGTCTTAGTCTTATTATAATAATCTTATTTATATAAATCTTAGAAAAAGCTTCGTTTAAGCTGTCAAAGTATTGTTTAGTCTAGTTGATAATTTGATAATTCATATTACTTAATATTTATTACTAATATTCATTTTTAATGATTGTTTATGTGTGTAGTACTATAAAAATATTTTCTATTGGATATTCATATTACTATAAAAAAACAAAGACTAAAAATGATCAGATAAATAGAAAATTTAAGTTTTTAAAGCTTTTATATCTTATTTATATGCTTTTTTTGATTTATCTTATTCAGCATCAAAATAATCATATTATCAAACAAACTTATTTTTTAAATAAAAATTTCCTCAATTATTTGCTATAGATAATTTCTAGTTACAATTGAATAATATAAAGTTTACAATTTTGTCAGTATTTATTTAAATATACAAATAAGTATTTTTAAAAAATATAAATACTTTTTATATGAAATTTAACAAATAAAGTTTATAAAATTAATAAATTCAATTCAGCTCTTGCAAGATAAATCTTCTAGATTATTTAAGAACTTTTATTTGTACATTTTATAATATAATTCTTTTTAGTTAATTTGGTGCTTATATTGGATTTAAAAGTTTGAATTTTAACTAAAATTCCCCAAATTAATTTTTAAGGTTAATGAACTTAGTATCTTTTTTTAATTTTTAGTTTGAATACAGTAGCAGTTGCTAATAGTTTTATATATTAGCAAAAGAATTATGCATTCTAGTATAAATATATTAGATTGAATCTACTTTGTTTCTTAAACAGAGTAACCATTATTGAGATTCAAAACAACTCACTCAAAATCTAACTGATATAAAAAATCACTTGTCGCTTTCTTTTTTGTTTCTTATGGAATTAATATCAGTGTTTATTCAAGAATATTCACAACTCAGCATTAGGTTTAAATTAAAATTCTATAATTTGTTATAACTTTGGTCAATTGCTGAATATAAGCTTTCTAATTCTTTCAAATTGTTATCAAGCCCATAGAAGCATCTTTTTAAACTATTAGAATCCCATTAAATTTTTTATTTCATCATTTAATTTATTCTATCAGCTTTCCTGCTAACCATGGCCATTCATTTAATTACCATTTTTATTTCAAATTATTCCGATAATTGCACTTCTCATTTTTACATTCGTAATTTATAAATTGATAAATTAATAATATATTAATAATTATTAATTAAAGTGAAAATTCTCTTAGGAAAAGTTAAAGCAGGAATTTATAACAATTTTGTAAGGTAAAATTTCAATGTTTAAATTAATTTTAATACTCTTTCTGCAATTCTAAAGTGACTTGTTGAATAGAGGATGATGATACAGTAAAGAGAAGAAAGATTTTATAAGAAAAATTTATTCAAACTGATGGATAGATATGCGGATATAAATTTAAAGGCAGCTAAGCTGCTCTTAACTTTCAATTTTGTATAAAATCAACAAAGTATTCAAAGTCTTCCCAATAGTATTGTTATAATTTTGTAATTTTCATAATATTTGGCATGAATCTTCTTTTTTTACTCTGATTGATAGCACTGATTTTTCAATATTCATTTTGTGTTAGAGACTTCTAGATTGAACATATAATAGTATATTAACATTCTTTTTTTTATAATTGGCTTATGAATAGATGATTTATTGACCTAAAGTTTTACAAATTTAGGATTAGCGATAAAGAGAACATTACTTCGAGTTTTCATCAATCTTGTTGGTTGCATTTTCAATTCCTTGATCCTACCGTATTATTAACGATTTCTTTTACGCTCCCCAAGTACATGCCATAATTTGACTTATCTCCTTACATTATTTACTTAAAGGTACCTAGATTACTTTAAATATTTAAGATTTCCGAGTTTAGCAATTTTTTTTCGCATATTTTTTTGTAATTTAAAAGGATGATATTATTCTGCATGTTATCTCAATCTCTAAAGATTAAGCTGATCCATCTTTTAATTACTTTATTGTCCATAATTGCTGGAGCTAATTTAGGAACTCTACTTCTCAGGGGCAAATTACAATTATTAAACTTTCTAAGGAAATCTTTCATTGTGTCATTTGAGATATGGTTAAAACGAATCAAAGTATCATATTAGAGAAAAATTATAAAAAAATATATATATAAATATATTATTTGCGTATTTACTATATAAGTATGATCTAAAACTAAGAGTTTACCAATGTTTGTAAATTATATAAAATGCAATATTTAAAATAAATCATCTCTCAAAATTGTTAAGAGAGACTTTAATTTTTATAACATGCGCTAGCTTAAAAGTTTAATCCTAATTTATAATTTTTTAAGCTAATTTTATTTTTATTATCAAACGTTTGAATATAATTCCTTATTTGATCAGTAATTCTATAAGTAGAATTAAATGAGATAATTTGAAATGAAATTATATTATTTATAAATTGAAGGTTTTATGTAATTATTCATTTCACTATTTGAAAATATCCTTAAGTCAGGTTAGAGATAGAGTATAACGCCCATTATTTGAGAGAATCACTCAACAAACTAAACTTCAAAGTAGGAACAATTTACTGGGATTAGACTTAACCTTGTCAGCACTTTCAACATTTTCGTCTTAGTTAAAACATAATCGAAGATACTACTTCTTGTCATATTCAATATAAAGCACCTTCCAACTTAAACTGAGTCGGAAGCAATTTACCTAGTTTTGAAGTAGTAACAGGAAATTCTAACAAAGATAACTTCGGTTCACACTCAGGTTCTGAATCAGACTGTACTAATGATGACAATTCCGACCTTATGTTCGCAGATGAAGACTACAAAAACGTCATAGACTTTATAACTTGGTTTTATAAATATCGTAAACTTAATTTTCCATAAAAGTATAATATAAAAAAGAAAGAATAAAGACTTGAAAAGAAAAGAGAGCTTGAACTAAAGAATAAATAACTCATTCTCAAGAAGAAATAATAGAAACAAACTAACCAACTAAATAAGTCGCTCTACCTAATTTACCTTGGTTCTTTAATTCATGTAGTGGATAAAACATTCAAAGAAAGCACCTGCTTGCTTAGTAGAACCACCCATCTTTAATAAAAGCAACATCCCTATTTAGTATCTCCCCTAAACATCTTAAAATTATTTCTATAAAATTTGAGAATAAGAATTACATAGAACACTTAACTTTAAGGATAGATTAATTGGATAACTTGATTTATAAAAAATTAAGAAAAGGAAATTTCGAGGTCATTAGTATTTAAGAAACTTCAAAGTATTATACCTTATTAGTAAGATAAATACATATGTAACTTGAGGTAACCTATGATTCCTTTTGAAAATTAAGACAACCTCTCATGCCACTTATCTAACCGGTATAAACCTAAAATCTTATAAAAAGCAAAAGTTAATTAAGCATATCCCAAAACTAGTTAGATAAGACCTACATAAATTTCAATAAAATAATAGAAAATTTTATTTATTAAATCAAAAATGGGATCTTATTTTAAAAAGTTTAGGAAAATTCTTATTATGG
Organism: Oxytricha trifallax; assembly: GCA_000711775.1. NCBI lineage: Eukaryota > Ciliophora > Spirotrichea > Sporadotrichida > Oxytrichidae > Oxytricha > Oxytricha trifallax. Next base: position 34,420 of record ARYC01004654.1, read on the forward strand.
TTTGATAAAAACGGATAAGATATTTCAACACTATAAAATATTAGAAAATTTTAACATTATTAACTAACGATATTTAACCCTAAGTTGATTTTTCAATTAATGTTTCCCATTTTATATATCAACCAATTAGTACATAATTCAAATTTGGAAGATCAAAAATAAGATTAAAGATAAAATTAGACTCATAGACACATGGAATTGTTCCTACAGCCACTTTATTGCTATAGCATCATTAACAATTAACTAAAATATCAAGTGAAACCAAAAAGATCATATTATTATTTGTAAAATCATAAAAGCATACAATTATTTGAATAAGTACTTCAGATAAAAGAGTGAAATCAATGGGAATAAGGAGATTGCTTATTTTAAATTCAAATTTAATTAAATATAGTATTTTTATTATTATAAGAGATTTGGTCACTTTTTAATTATTGAAGGCCCTATATATATATATATATATATATATATATATATATATATAATAGGGGGTCATTCACAAACTAAAAGCAACCAAATTTAATGAGTTGATCTGAGTTAAATTTTATTCCATATATCCTCAACTAATTATTATAATAAAACCCAATCCCACCTGTACTGATGCTGAGCCCTGATAACAGAGTGTCGAATGACATAATACCTTTCCTCTCATCCTAAAGGCCAGAGCTGGACATGCAGTAGCTCTCTCCCAAGATGCAGGCGTACTTCGCGCCCACTCACACCCTCGACGCCGCCATCTTCGAGGCCAGGCTCCGCTGCCTCCTGGACAACATGACCGTTGGTGAGAGATCAAAGAAAGAGATTCACGACGTGGTGGCCACCCATCTTCGGCGACAATGTCACCACCCACCACAGGGAGATCGTCGAGCACAGCATTGAGATGCGGGCGGCCGTTAGAAAGCTCACATTTCCTACAGAAAGCAACTACATGTGCTAAGGGGGCAACGATGAAACGATGGATCAGACCTTACAATCGCGAACGACACTACCAAATAGGGCAGACACGCCCGAGGTCAAAGGTGGGGGCCCTATTTAAACCTAATAGTAGAAGATGACAACTGCAACCACTCAAAACATCTCTGATGTAGGCCCTATTCATGCTATGAGAAATCAGTTGGAGACGACGCCCTCAGCTAAGCCTGGTGGAGGATTTGGAGATCCCCTACCTGGGCACCCATTACTGGGTCGTTAATCTAGGCAGCCTAACGGACACTCTGGTCCTCGACCACTTGAGATTCTCAGACCAAACTGTAGGAGATGTTCCTTTGACTTCATATGTTGCTATGACTTACAGCAAGATTAGTGCCATCCTCTATGAAGACACCACAACCTTCCCTCAAGCCCAAGGTGAAGCACCTATTGGCGAGAGCATGCATCACATTTCCGAGACTGTCAATATCCTTAGCAAGCTTGTTCAAATGTCCAACGACTAGCTTCCCTAACCGCAATGTTGAGGACAATATTCTTGCTGCACTCATCATGAACAACAATGCTAACACTGATCACACTGTAGCTACATCCAATCCTCCCACATGGGCAGATATTGAGGCCGTTCAAGACTCCTTTAGTAGACTACAAGTAAGACTCATTGAGTAATTGATATACTTTAATACTAGATGAGAATCCGCCAAGGCGAATACACTGCTGAGCAGAGGAATTTTTGTAGAGCAGGATCCGCCAAGCGCATAAGCAAGCTCACTTAACGTAACCCCTAGAGGAAGCCTACACGAGTACATAGCACACCTGCCCCTCCTAATCTCAAGATGGACAGACACTGGCTTAGCACGAGTTCAGAGGATCTGGTCGAGGCAATGGACACTTGAGCTTGAGGAATGTCTGATACAAAAATTTCCAAGTTGATATGTATTCAAGATCTCAATATTAGCACAAATTTCTACCCCAATAATGATGCTTGATTATCTCGGCCCATGGGGTAGATGTCAGAGTCGGAGATTCCATTTCCGTAAAATGAAATGTGGAGAATCGCGTGGTGCCCCTGCCACCCCCTAAAGAGAAAAATTCTTTTTTGTCATCGTTTGCAATACTGTTTGCCAAAAAATTATATGTAGAAAATTTTAGGTAAGTATTTTTGATCAGACCTATTATATTAATACCGCTTAATTACACTAAATTAACTACTCTCTGTAATATATTAGTTTTAACATTTGAATTTAATTAGACAAAACATGGCACCAAACCATACAGAGATAAAAACACTCTCAGGATGACAAGACCACCAGCTCCCAGGAAGAGGCCAAGATCATGCAGTCCCTCCTCCAAGTCAGAGATCAGCTAGCTCTAATTCACGAGTACAGACATCACCTTGCGTCATTTCCAGAGCTGCCCAGGGTCAACAAAGTCATGAGAAGATCGGGGGCACCCGCAGCTCACGAGGCTGAGGCACTCATGGCATGGCACTGGCAGGTGGCAACAGGAGCACGCTCAGATCTCCAACACTTCAAGAGGACATCGAGCAATCGTTGAAGAAGAGCAACCCCAGCCTCTACAAGAAGCTCACTCCCCAGTGAAAGATCCAAGAGATACAGGACCGCCTGCAGCTTATACAGGAGAACTCCGAAGACCAGCTGCACACATTCCTCAGGAAGATCTTCGCCAGGCCCCTGCTCCCAGAGAAGATCCTCACCCTCCTTGCGAAGCAGTGTGAGACCCTGGAGGCGGACAAGTTCATGCTTGTAAAAATTGAGGAATATTGGTAGATTGATGCGAACATCATAGAACAGTATGCAAAGGAAATAGAGAGGAATATCCCAAGTGCGATTCAGTAGTGTGAAACCTCTAAGAGTGAAGAAGATTGAGTAGTAGTTTGATTAGTGAGTAAAACTTGTAATTAGATTAATTTCATGGTATTAATTGTTGGTTTATTTATTTTTCATTTCTCCCAAATCTTTAATTCTTTTATGCAATATGCTGAGGATGAAACCTCCTTGGAAAAACAAGACTTCTTTGTTAATATTACACTAAATTTTCATTAAAATACGAATAAATAATCTTGTTTTTGAATATATTTATGATAATTTATGATATGTGTTATTAGATCTGAATAGGGGGATATTAATTCCTCTAAACCTCTCTTTTATCTTAAAAAATCTGAAATTTCGGATTTCCATCTATATATTAATATAAAAATTTTATTGAGTATTTACTGAGGACATTTATTTAGACAAATAAACTTTTATCAGTGAAAATTATTTAAGAAACGAAGAATGACTAATTAAAGTATAAACACTATACACATCCTAGAGCCAATAAATGATTGATTAACACCCTCACTATAACATCATAAATGGATGAAGCTTGATAAGACAGAGATGAACTACTCCAAAGATAAATATCAGTAAATATATATAATATATTTTACGCAAAAAAACAACATTCTAAACATTAAATCTATACTGTGTTTACATTTCTAATTAAGAATTGCTAATATAAGATTTTAGTTAAATTTAATGTTTTTTACTTATTTAACTGACCAGGTATGAAAATTGAGTAATATAGTAATGACTGGAAATATTTTAAAATAAAAGTATAAGGATTTGATAATTTGGAGAAGATTGAAATACATTCTAGCGCTTCTTAAAGATTGTTGATTAGCTTTCATTAATATTGACAATTGATTCTTATTGTTCTTTTGTTATGGCTCTAATTTAAAATTCATTAATAATTATAACTACATTGTATCTACCTATTTATTCATTTTATGATTTAGTTTTATACTTTTTAAGGGTTTAAGAAAGTTACAGATATTAATCTATATGATATTTATAGAATACATTCACTAAGATATTAATGATTGAAGATTTATTTATCAATTTAATTTAAACAAATATAAAATGGCTCAATTGGAAAGCCAAATGTTTCATCTAGTGATAGGATTATTTATAAGAGCTGCAACTGAACGCAAAGATAAGAAGAAGGTTTATACTGGATTAAATATGCCCAAGGATTAAAATTAGGAAGAGGAACTGGAATAAGCAAATAGTGATACTAATAATTAAGAAATGTTATCAGGAAATCAAGGAATTTTCTTATAAATATTCATATATTAAGATATATTTGGAGGGAGCATATATTAATAAACTATGCAGACATTATAACTACTTAAATACGTTTGAAGATGAATTAGTGTTTATTTATTTTAGTTTTGTATTAAAAACTAAAAAAACTATGCAATGGAGAACTACAAAGTTTTTGCCATTATAAATTGTGTTTATTGTCCAATTAAGTAGGTCATATTCTTTTTCTTATATAATGTTACTGTAATGTTTATTTTATTTTCAAATCTTTTAATAAGCAAAAAACTTTTAAGTTTTAATGTATCCTATTTACTATAATTAATAACTGCTCAATATAAATTAATAAATTATAATTTAGTATTAAGAATTCCTAAATAATTTTATTTCAGCAATTACATTTTAGATGAATCAGGAAAACCACTTAGATCACGCAATTTTGCAAAAATGCACAATTCTTGCTATTGAACATGTAGCATGGGTGCAACTACACTCGTTGACAGCTAAACTTATGTAAGAATCACTTATTATTTTGATACATTTTTATAGAGGATTGAGTGAGGGTTTAATAGGGTTTATGTAGAGGATTAGGGTATAAATATTAGTAATTTAAGTGATTCATGAGAATTATTTTTGGAAGAATTTAAGAATTGTAAATTTAATATACGAAAAAGAAAAATGAAATAAATAAAATATAGCAGCATTACTGATAAATGCAGGACCTAAATTCTTCAACTACGATTCAATAATTAAGATCCTTAAAACCCTAAATACACCTTTTTTACTTATAAATAAATTAGCGAAATATTTGGTTATAGCCAAAATTTGATACGAAAAGTTTGCATTTACCATGAAAATAAAACGAATTAAAGTTTAAGAAATAAGAAAAGAAATCTTAATTTATCACTTGATTACTTAAACTATTTAGTCAATAACACTTCTTTGACAGAACTAAAATAATACAGTATAGAAGATAGAGCTAAAATTTTTACTCGAAAATTTCCTGAAAAATTAATATCAACTTCTAGTTTAAGAAAACTTAGCTATTTAATGGCGTGAAATATAAATAGGTAAAGTCATCATATAAGCTTTCAAATTCAAAAATGTCCCAAATTAAAGTTTAGCAATTAAAAAAAACCACTAGTGAGGTTTATAAGTGCTTTGATTTGTAGGGTATATTAAGGTCTATTGGGGTTAGTAGAGAAATTAGGTAAATTTGCAAAATGAGAAATAGAAATTAGCGAAATTTAGGGTCTATATATGATAAGAAATATTTAGATTTACTGATTAAGCTTAGGTATGGTACAAGTATTAATATAGATTAAGTAAAACCAGTACTGAATAATGCAGCTATAGCAAAGCTCTTACACAAGAGTGCCTCTACTGTTAGGTATCACTGCATGTTAGCTGTTTAGCATTTTAATTCTGGTACTTGAAAACATCCAGTAAGAAAATAAAGTTCACTCAGACCCATATTGACTACCTCTGTGACTCTAAGACTTTAAAGTATTAGGCAAACTTTCCTCTAGATAACGAGCTATAATGTTTCATAGCAAGTTCCTGACATGCGCATCTCTCCTAAGACTATAGCCAACATTTATAGAAGAAATGGAATTACTTTCAAGACTGTCAACAGAGTGAAGAGAGTAATTTATATCACAGTGCCATTTTATAGTAATAATTTAAATATATATAAAATAAATTGATTTGGGAAAAATAGAAATAAATCAATTTAGTGATAGAGTAATAAGAGGCAGTTATGTTTTTAATTTTAAACATATTGTACATTCTACAGTTTTATGATTTTAGTTTTTTAAATATTAAGGCGTACATAAATATTAGTACAATTGTACATTGTACATTGTACAGTTCAAGTATATTTGTTTTTTAAAACCCATTTGTACAAAACGAATGTGATATGTAATGAATTATATTTTAATTAATTAAATATTAAAAGATGTATCAAAAAGTAATGGAAGAAAGAGGATAGCCTACAGGCTGATGCCTCAAGAAAGAATCTATAGCTTTTCTACCACCAGTTATTCTCAAGACCTTGCTGGTAGAGTAAAAGGACATAACATTGCAGAGAATAGATGATTAGCTGAGGGAAGAAGGATTTCTATAAGCAAGAGCAGTGGATAAAGGTATATCACCAGCCTCTATATTTACAAAGAGCAGTATCTAATTCTAGATCATAATCAGAGATATAGAAACAAAACAACATATCCCTTTCGAAGAGGTAAAGATTATCCAGCAACAGCGTGTAGAGAGAATGTGCTATTCACTTTGAGTAAAATCTCACTTTATTTAGAGAAAATGAGTAATATCGCACTTTTGTACAAATGGGTTTAAAAAAACAAATATACTAGAACTATAAAATGTACAATTGTACTAATAATTATCTACGCCTTAATATTTAAAAAACTAAAATCATAAAACTGTGTAGAATGTACAATGTACAATAAATTTAAAATTAAAAACATAACTGCCACTAATTACGCTATCGATAATATAGTTTTGATTTAATTTTCCACAAATCAATTGTATTTTTGATAATATATATGATTAAATGCAGAGAGCTATTACTAATAACATCAAGTTCATACACGCTGATGAAGCTGTATTCACCTTCAATATCTTTATTAATAAGTCTTGGTATAAGAAGTATGATAATATAGAAGTCTATGATTAAAAAGTGAAGGTAGTCACCCATGCAATTTTAGCTGGTATAGGTGAAGATTCAGGCCTAGAGAGTTATGATATTCACCCTCGCTCTATTAAGCGAGAGTAGTATATAGAGTTTCCTACATAAGCTCAGAGAGAAGTATAGTAACCAAGAGATCATCCTGTTTGTTGATAACCTCTCAGTTCATAAGACTAAGGAGTCTAAGAAAGCTTTTGAAGAGCTAAACATAACTCCTGTATACAACGTTCCTTATAGCCCATAATTTAATGGAATTGAATTGTACTGGAGTTAAATCAAGACTCACTACAAAAAGCTGCTGCTGTATCATCTTATGCATGACTTGCCCATCGATACAGTAGACTTAATTCAAAGCAGCTGTAAGAGAGTGAACGTAGATAAGACAACAGTTTGTGCGAGAGAGGGAAGAATGAATGTTTATAAATAAGTTTTAGATTTAAATGAATGAATAAGTTCACATATTAAAACTAACCCATAAATGGGTTTGGCTTCTCTTTCTTCTTCTCTTCTTATGGCTTGTTTGGGCCCATATTTCTTCTCTTAGTGCCAGCTCCTGCATCTATGTTCATTTCATCTGGTTTTTAGACATCTTGATAAAGCCTCTTGCTTACCTCATAAATTGTTTGGGACTTTCTTTCTCTGTGAACCTTTGCATGCTCTTTCATAAGATATATGCCAGTGCCAGATTCCCCATGGTGAAAAATTTTTTGAAATTGAGGTAGTTTAATTAATTTAATTAAAAATTAAAATTGAGATTTATATTGAGATTATTTAAGAAAATTTTATATGATTCAATCGATCAAATATTCCTAAGAATAATTTACATGAAAAAATTATAGTAATAGAAACAGAGATTGGGGTTTGTGACAGATTTAAGTATATTCATTAAAATTGTTTTAAAAATATATAATATAAATTATTAATGGATTAAGAAGAAATTTAAATTATAAATATAGTTATTTAACTCTGACAAATCTCTAATTTAAGAGATTTTGTTTTTATTTAAAATTTTATTGATCTTAAGATCTATAGAATATCTCATCAATGTCCCCGAGATGTCCCCAGGGGACATTTGGTAGGGGTTTTGAAAAGTTTTTAAGAACACATAGATTAGTTGATATTTAGGGAATGAATTGGATGGGAAATTTTTATTGTTATAAGAATGGAACAATTTTAGGGTGTTGTTGATTGTTTAAGTGCAATTAAATTTGAAGTTAATCTTTAAGTTTAAGATTGTGCTTTGATCCTGAGCATTATGAGATTCAAATTCGGATTTCAACTCTAATCACTGATGCTTGAAGGATCTGAAGTCGATTTCTTGAGTTTC